>JBBBDQ010001286.1:2790000-2850000 GCA_037127315.1 Ascarosepion bandense | reverse complement strand
AGAATTCTGTGAAAATGATAAAAACAAACAAGAATGAATTTAAAAGAAAGAAGTAGAATATGAAAGGGAGTTAAGTGAAAAAAATGATAGGGAAAAGAATATATGAAAAAATAAAAGAATATGAAAGATAGTTAATTTAAGAATATGATAGATAAAGGAATACAGGAATGAAAAAGAAGAATACCAAAGGGAATGAAGAATATTAAAGACAATGTAAAACATTATGAAAGTGAAAGAATTCTGTGAAAATGATAAAAACAAACAAGAATGAATTTAAAAGAAAGAAGTAGAATATGAAAGGGAGTTAAGTGAAAAAAAATGATAGGGAAAAGAATATATGAAAAAATAAAAGAATATGAAAGATAGTTAATTTAAGAATATGTAGATAAAGGAATACAGGAATGAAAAAGAAGAATACCAAAGGGAATGAAAAATAAGAAAGACAATGTAAAACATTATGAAGGTGAAAGAATTCTGTGAAAATGATAAAAACAAACAAGAATGAATTTAAAAGAAAGAAGTAGAATATGAAAGGGAGCTAATTGAAAAAAATGATAGGGAAAAGAATTGTATGAAAGAATAAAAGAATATGAAAGACAGAAAATATAGAACATAAAGATTAGGGGAGAATACTTTAAAAGAATGAATTTAAGGGATCGAAGAAGAATCAGAAAATGAACTAAAGCAATATGAAAAAGAATGAATATAAAAAGGCAAAGAAGAAATATGGAACTAAAAAGAAATTAAAAACGGAAAAAGTATTAAGCATGAGAATAGAAATATAGTTAAATATGTAGTTGAGAGAGAATTCGTCCATTGTGAATAGGTATTTAAATTAGTTGGAGTAAAGTGAAAATGTTTAAAAAAACTAGTTGAATATATAACAAACAATTTCCAATTAGAAGCAACACTTGACGAAGTTATTCAACGGAAGGGATTAGAGTGAAAGAAATAAAAGATGAACGGGATTAAAGAAGATAGAATATTTGAATTTTTGGAGATTGTGGATTTCAGGAAAGCCAGTAAACAGAAGGTGAGAAGTGCAAAAAAGAAACCTTTAACGGTAAAAGGATGCAAATCTAGTCGCCATCTTAAATACACATGGGCGGGTTAACGAGGAAAAAAGCACCTTAGAGCAGTTGCAATGAAAATTTTTATAGAAAAGACAGAGGGAAGCCACGTTACGTTCAGTGACTGAATTCGAAATGCCAAATCAGGATCGATTAAAATGGAAGATGCTTTTGTCAAGAACTTCGAGATGAATAACGAAAGTACCCGACCAGATATGGCAACAGTATTCAATATACTGACCAATAGTAGGTCTACAAATGTACTAGATCGATTCTGAGGAGAATATTTTCTGGTACGACACTTTGATCCAAATTTCCTAGCAGTAGATACAGCTATTGATTCGATGTAGACTATCCACTTCAATCAGTTAATTACCATACGTGATACACGCTTTGGGCGAGCATGTCTCTTTCGAGACTTGATTGACTGGGCAGAAAATTATCCAGCAATAGGTTGCCAATGCTTTCTGTGATAGACTGGTTGCCCGCCAAGGCTGTAGAACCCAATCTGTCCTGTTATTTAACCCATAACTGGAAGGAAGAGACGGATTAACACTTTTCCCAATGGTATTTATACGTATTCAAAATAATTGATGTATGCTTCCTGGTTATGAGGGACGCCCTCACCAAGAAAATCAGCAGTTCTTTCCTTATTACAACGATTCGAGTGAGTTGGCCGAGCTTCTGTAACTTCGTAATGATCATTAGACTCATCCCTCTCTTTCCGGATTCTCTGCGTTGTCCTCATATTGACACTCAAACACTCTGAAATCCTCGCATTGAATCTTCCTGCGTGAAGATAAAACGGTAACGCATGTCGTTTCTCAATTTCTGGTTGAGTCTATTGCATCATGCTATTCTTTTTCTCACAGACATTCACTACTATGTTGTGCAGTCAACAAATTCGAAATGGCGACAATTTACCCATCGCAACATATACGTGTGTTTATATATATATATATATATATATATATATATATATATATATATATATACGAGCCTTGACCCAATCCTTGTGTGCGAAATTGGGTAGACGGCTTCCTTTGAGTAGTCGACGATGGATGGACTAGCTTGAAGTTACAAGTCATCGTCACCGAGTGTTTGACCGTCCTAGTCTTGTTCATTGTTGTTCACGCTAGTTAACGCCCCCTCTCCAAGAAACTGTAATTAAGCTCTGCTCAGCGTAGTTGCAATATAAATCACAAATGGGCTCTCTGGATGTTGAACAAACACATTTGTGCCTGAGCAAAAGCCTGCAATGGGGATTAGCTAACCGTCCCGTGGAGAGTCAAACACACACACACACACACACACACACACACACATATATATATATATATATATATATATATATATATATATATATATATATATGGTTTGAAGAAAAACAAGTTTCAATAAGCACACTAAGGCCAAAAGATGCGGAATTATGAAACATGATAAAGAAAACAAAGATTGGGATAACAGTCCAAAAGAATCAAGGTATAATAGTTACGACGCCTCATCTCAAAAAATATCAAATCAAAAAAACTATATTGGCATATGTGTCAAGCACACACGCATATGTAAGTTCAGAAATGATGGTTTTAAAGAGTGAATTTGGCAATGGTTATTTGTTGGTGATAATTATAACGGCAGGAGTTTAACTGCAGGGGCATATTATTTGTTTGGACACGTTTCAACATGAACATATTTGAAGAAGTCGATTTATTTTGATTCGCTTATGTATAAATGGCGTCAAAAGATATGAACAGAATACGAATTCAACACAGACTGAATAGCAGTAAATAAAACACGTGTGGCGGCATAGGTTTGTAGGTACATGAATTTATATATTTTTATATGTAAATATGGATATGAAACATTTTATACCAACGACGTCGACTGAAGTTGCAGATGGAACAGAACAAAAGACAAACGGGAAATAATCTCGGCTAAAATATTATTTCTATTCACGCTGGTCTGTTTATATAAAACTAGCAGTATAACCCGGCGTTGCTCGGGTGTAATGAAAGCTTTAAAACTAATCCATGATCCTGGAGCTCAGATTCTTTGGACGTTGGCACGAAAGACTAAAAAGCAATAGTTGTTTCCAGTTAAAGCAAAACCGTATACTGAAAGAAAAATGAATGGATGTAAGTCAAATTTTGATTTCCTGGTATCGATATCAAATAAGTTTTTTCGTCGTAAACTGAATTTTGAAGGCTAAATAAGTCCTCTGAGTAAATGGTATCATGGCCGAGACTAAGAACTACAATTATACCTACTTAGAGCCAAACCCGAAGCAAAAACTAAAATAAAAGGGCTGAAAAAATACAGACATACAGGCAGATAAACAGCCACACGCACAAACATCTTGCCTTTTATAGATATAGATATTATCAATTTTCTGCATTATTGTAAGAACTGCAACCTTGAAACTTCTGAAATCCTTTTCTTATGTTTTGGTCTATGAGTGTATGAAATTTTATTAAAATCGGACCACTCCTTCTATAACCCGATTTTTTCAATTATCGATTTTCGATATTTATCGGAGGTACCTCGACACAAAACCTAGCTAAGAACACTCACAGACGCTTATAGTACAACTGTAAATTTTCAGGAAAATCAGTTCAGCCGTTTCGGAGTCTATAGGTAACGGACACACCACACAGAGACACACAGACACATAGACAAAGTTCCATTTATAAATTTAAATTAAATTTAGATAATATTTTTTGGCTGACTTCTAATTGATGATTTGCTTATATATATATATATATATATATATATATATATATATATATATATATATAATTCAAGGTGAAGTGAATTCAAGGTTTTAATATTTTGAGTGCAAAAACTTCAAGCAAATTATAAAACTCAGAATGATTTATGAAAAAGTCGAAAAGTTTCCTGCAACGCGTTTCGTCTCTTCGGACTTCATCAGATTGCACATGCGCATATACAAGCGACGAATTTTAAATGTGCGAATAATTTTGAAAAATATATTTATTTTTAATTAAAGTAGTTTGAGTTTTGTTTTTTACAAATGTGCTTCTTTGTTGTATTTTTTCAAACATGTTTTAAATTTTGTTTATTTTTTATAATGCGTTTTGTTTTATTACCATTTTATTTTTTTTCTTTTCTATAATGTGTTCTGGGTTTTGTTTATTTTAATAATGTATTTCGGGTTTTGTATATTTAATCATGTATTTTCGGATTTAAAGTTTAATAATGTATTTTTTTACCAATGTATTTTGGTTTAAAAAATATTAAAATAATGTTTTGTGTCTTGTCTTTTCACTAATGTGTTTTGGGATTCAGTTTTTATATTGTTTTTTGTTTTCAATAATATATTTTGGGAAATTTTTATAATAATGTGTCTTTGGTTTTAATATTTTTAAATAATGTGTTTGGCTTTTTTTTAATGATGTGTTTTCGGTTTTGATTTTATAATGTGTTTTCGTTCGTGTTTTTTAATAATGTTTTGTGCTTTGTTTTTTTTTTTAAATAATGTGTTTTTTTAAATAATGTGTATTTTTATAATGTGCTTTGGGTTTTGTTATTTTGAATAATGTTTTTATGCCTAAAATTTTGCCAATTTCATTAAAATACTGTTTTTCATGTTTCTATCATCTTTGTTATTAAATATCCGATATTACGATAATAGAAGATCTGTCGAGAATTGTGAAACGTTACATGTAGTTGGGCGCAAATTTTGCTGTGGATGATCCTGCGATTAAACCACTTTACAAACATTTTCGTCTTAATGAATTATTTTCTCTTTTAATTCGAGTAACAATTTTATGTCAAAATTGTTGTCCTTCTTGTTATGGCGAACAACTAATCGCTAACTTGTTTACAATTAGGAAGAACATGTTTTTTAAGGTAAATACTATTAAATCGACAGATATTTCTATCGATTAATTTAAATGATGGAATTTTCCAAGTTATGAATAATTCTTCTCAGACAAGTAGGAACCTCTGAAAGAAATTTTCCGGAGTAGATTTCCGAAGAAAAGTACAACGAATATAGACCAAGTCATCATCAGAATAGGTAGAGACAATTATTGAATTTCGTAGAACTTATGAGTAATGTGACATAGGCAAAAGATTTGCGACGCAGCGAGGTGCGAAATAAGCGATAGGCGACGTGTTTACATATATATATGAATTAGAATGTATGTATAAATTATATATCACACGCTAAATGTCTGCATTCTTTTACCGAGCGTCCATATCTCAGAGGTAGAATCACCGGGTTTCAATGCTAGATAAAAGCAATCGGATGTGATACAGTGAAACAGATCTGTCTGCGGATGACTATTTACGCTCTCGCACTCTGATTGAGCACTCTGGAAGAACGGTAGACTTTGAAAAACAGTAGCTACTCTAGCTTCTACGCATCTTTCATTCAGCAATGAATTAAAACTGTCTAACTACTGGCTTATCTGTACATGGCATATCACAGGAACTAACCAACATCTATATCCACTGGCCATATATATATTGCTGGTAATATTTTTATTATGACAATTTATTGCTGGTATTTTTACTATTAATTTTTTAAAGTTACCTATCTTTTTGTCCCTGGTTTGAGGGTTAACTGTTTGCTCATAGTTGAGACCCCAACAGGTGCTACAACCACGGGTCAGGAAAGAGCTGAAAACAACAGCAATTAAGTGGTGGTTTCAAGCTTCTCCAAACCATCTAAGCAGAGGCCTTGCTGCTGGATGTAATTTATATCTAGAAAAATTACGCCAATCGACAATCGACAATCGACAATAACATATCGATTGTCAAGCTGATGGTAAATTTAGTAATCTGTCAATAAATACTAATAACAAAGAAATTCATGCTGCATCCTTGGTAACGACAAGTGATAATAAAATAAATTACGCAGCTTATCAATCTGCATTTTAATATTAACGTCTTTTTTTTTTAATCAAATTTCTCTTATATATATATATATATATATATATATATATATATATATATATATATAAAACAATCACAACCGCCTCCCCCTCACAATCTTCTCTTTTTTTCTTGAACACGAACCGAAGCATTTATCTCCCCTCGCTAAATGTTGACACTCTATCACCTAACTACGCATGGCAAATATTAAGAAGAAGAAGAAGGAGAAGAAGAAGAAAAAGAAGAAGAAGAAGAAGAAGAAGAAAAAGAAGATGAAGAAGAAGAAGAAGAAGAAGAAAAAGAAGAAGAAGAAGAAAAAGAAGAAAAAGAAGAAGAAGAAAAAGAAGAAGAATAAGAAAAAGAAGAATAAGAAAAAGAAGAAGAAGAAAAAGAAGAAGAAGAAGAAAAAGAAGAAGAAGAAGAAGAAGAAAAGAAGAAGAAGAAGAAGAAGAAGAAGAAGAAGAAGAAGAAAAGTGTAAAAGAGAATATGAAGGGTTGCAGGGAGAATTGTGCTTTGAGCAGACGTCTTCCAACATGCTGAGTTTATTAAGTGATTTTCTGTTTAAAGTGCCTATGTTGTCTAATAACAGCTTTTATCGAAGCGAGAGTCTAAAATGGGTTGGCTAGTGCATTTGTGGGTAGATAGGTAGGCTGGTAGGTGGGTAAATACGTACATTGCTAGGTAAAGAAATGCAATTTGATATACAATGTATATTCATTGACTATTTATAAAAAATTCTCATATTTGCGTGTGTCTGCAATTTTGACGACTCAGAAACACACATCTAAGCAATATATATATATATATATATATATATGTATATATATATATAGAGAGAGAGAGAGAGAGCGAGAGAGAGACTGCTTTTCGTTTATGCGTACAACTAATATAAGGGCTGTTTTCATCTCAATATTATATAGCTTTTCCAATGTGCTAGACGAATGTGATTTCTGATCCAAGGTGGATCCTTATGTTGTTGGAGAATCACTAATGTGCCTGAGCAGTTATCTACAACTTGGATTGATTATCCAAACGAACAGATTGTGTGATTTCACTTAGTGAATAGCTAACCTTTATTTCTCTTCATCTTTCTCATTCTCTCTCTCTCTCTCTAGCTATCTCTCACTCTCTCTTTATATATGTATGTGCGCGCGCTAGTGCGATCTGTTACGCGTTATACAGAAAAACCTAGCAATCTTATTACTCTATTACATTTATCAAGTGCATTAATATGGCAGCTTCCAGTCTAATGCAGAAAAAAACAAATATGATTTTGTTAAGTTTTACGATTGGAAGAACTCCGAATTAAGTGCAAAGTTCATACACTTACACGGGGGTTGAGAAAATTAGACAAATAAAAAGCACATATTGTACTTCTTACGTAAGTAGAATTTCACATGTGATGTTACACAAATAACCAGGCATTTTTTGGCAGACGACTACTCAGGCATGCGCACAGGCAAGGCTTCTTGTCTTTGGGCCAATTTTATCTTGTAACGATTGTCGTGTCTCATCAAGAAGTAAAACAAACTAACATTTATAAAGGTAAACGGTAGTCATGAGAGGAGAGCAATTCATTATATATTATACGGCTCATTGACTTTGCGTTTTTGCTTGTTTTGCATTTTAATTATTTGTATTTAAACCCCACACTTGAGATACCAATATATATATATATATATATATATATATATATATATATATATATAAGTGGTGATAGCCGTACAAGGGTGGCTAGTTAATCCCCATTGCAGACACTTGCTCAGGCAAATTTGTGTTTGATCAACACTCAAAAAGCAACACCTGTGCTTTAAACTGCAAATATGATGAGTGGATCCCAGCTACAGTTTCTGAGTTATGGCGCTTTATCAGGTGTGAACAACAATATGAAGAAGACCATTACGCTCAAATTCTCTGTCACAATGATTTGGGACTTTGAGCTAGCACAACCATCGACGGCTCCTCAAAGGGAGCCGTCTACCCCGTCTCCCTCACAAAGTTTGGGTCATTCCGTGATATTGTTTTCAGGCACTTCCCAAAAGTGCCCCACGTTAGAAACGCCTCCTATAAACTTATAACCTCAAAAAGTTACCTTCCTGACAAATCAATGATGGTGAGATTCGAACCCGGGTATCATGGGTATATATATATATATATATATATAAAATGTTATTATCCACCCTCTTTGGTGTTTAGTGTCTTCTGTTTCGACCATGTGGGTTCCCGAGTTTCTTATATCTTTTCGCCTTCATTTAGCCTCTTTAGCCAACTTTCGCTGAAGATCCAAATTGGTGAAACTTTGGGAGTAGGTTCGTTGGCTCTCTAGGTTAGTTATTTACTTAGTTTGCTCTACTTGCGTATTGAGCGCATTTTGTTTTACGTTACTCGTCTCGGGTTGTTTTCTTTGGGCTACGTACTTTGATGTTCAAGTGCTAAGCTCGTTCTTTTTTATTACCATTTTTATTACCATTTTTTCCTTCCGCGTATATACTCGGAGGGTTTTTCCAAACGAGTGTAACGACAAGTTTACACACACACATATATATATATATATATATATATATATATATATATATATATGAGATAATGATATATATTTTATATATCAAGACGTGGGTAAATGTATGACTAAGTGGAAAAATTTTCTTCTTTTAGGAATTCAGCTTAGTAACTTTGTTATGTTGGTGTGACAACACATTCGCACGGACTAGGGATGATGGGAATTTCAAATTTATTATTATTATTATTATTTTAATCTAACTGATTTAATTTACATTCCATTTCTTTTTCTTTTCTATCACTTATTTTAGTGGATATGTGATACTAAGATTTAAAAGAAAAAAGAAAAAAATTTTAAAACTTCCAGCAAACCTCGTTCGTGCGCATATGTATATATGAATAAAAAGTCTTCATCTGTCTACCAAGCGTCCATAGCTCAGAGGTAAAATTGCCGACTGACGCCAATACGGTCGGGGTTCAGTCCTAAGTTAAAAGGCAATAGGAGCCTAACCGTACTGAAGGGCTGCGAAACAGATCTGTCTGCGGATGACTGTATAACTAAATTTGTTTTTTATTTAAAATTAATGTAGTTTACATTGCGACACAGAAATTTCTATATTTCGAGATTTTTACCTCGTCATCAGGCAGTGTTAGGTCATTCTAGTGGAAATGATTTTCATTTGAATATAAGAAACAACACGTTTGTTATTTATGGAGGCTGGAAGACCGAACATTTATGTGTGTGTTTAATTTAACTAATCAGAATAGAGATTCACGTTAAATTTTTTAAAAAAGTGATATTTTTGTGAAATCCATGATTTCTTCTTTCACCCTTAACGTAAAAGTGTCAGTTGATCAAAACCCCTTGTCTAGACTACATTTCCATTGATGTATCCGTTATTGTTACATTTTTTCCTTTTAGTTTTCTCTGTATCTTACCATTTTCTCAAACAAAAAAAGAAAAAAGGAAAAAAGAAACAGAAAACATTTTATATTTTTAATCTATACTAGCAGTGTAGCCCGGCGTTCGGGTGTAATGAAAGCTTTAAAACTAATCCATGGTCCTGGAGCTCAGACTCTTTGAACGTTGACACGAAAGACTAAAAGCAATAGTTGTTTCCAGTTAAAGCGAAACCGTAGACTGAAAGAAAAATGAATGGATGTAAGTCAAATTTTGAATTCCTGGTATCGATAACAAATAAGTTTTTCGTTGCAAACTGAATTTTGAAGGCTAAATAAATCCTCTGAGTAAATGGTATCATGGCTGAGACTAAGAACTACAAATATACTTACTTAGAGCCAAACCCGAAGCAAAAACTAAAACAAAAGGGCTGAAAAAAATACAGACATTCAGGCAAAAAAACACACACACAAAAAAACATGTTGCCTTTTATATATATATATATATATATATATATATATATATATATATATATATATTATCGATTTTCTGCACTATTGTAAGAACTGCAATCTTGAAACTTCTCAATATCGTTTCTTATGTCTTTGTCTATGAGCGTATCTAATTTGATTAAAATCGGACCACTCCTTCTATAACCCGATTTTTTCGATTATCGATTTTCGATATTTATCGGGGGTACCTCGACACAAAACCTAGCTAAGAACACTCGCAGATGCTTATAGTGCAACTGTGTAAATTTTCAAGAAAATCAGTTCAGCCGTTTCGGAGTCTATAGGTAACGGACACACACGCACACAGACACACACACAGACACACACACAAAGTTCCATTTATAAATAAGTTTAGGTTTAGATTTGTTGTATTGGGCATTTTTATATAAAAAAATGTAAATGGCGGAGAACTCTGAATTGTAAAACTGTTGGTTTTATTCACCTGGATTTATATATAATATTGCAATTGGGCAGTTATCCCACTTTTATGACAGTTTAAATAAGAAGACTGAGAAGGTACTGCGATTAAGCTATTAATATATTTTTCTACTGTTCGTATGGGTGTTATATTTTCTAAATATAAACTGAATCAAATTTGTACCAATGTTCTATATATCCGAACTAATTCGGATATTCTATCAGCCTAAAGCTAGAGAAATATGGTTTCATGCCTATTAAAAAGAGGTGAGTGAAAAATGAATATTGCCTAGTCGTTCAGGTCGTTCAGAGTATATATGTAGGTACATACATCGTGAATATACAGTTCATTTTACCGCTCCTTATATACGTATATGTGGGCATGCAAATTTATGTGTATGCATGCTTATTTTTTGGTCGTATGCAATTATTATTTAATACACGTTTAATTAAATGTTTCAGACAAGGAAGATCTTTTATCGAATGCATTGATTTGAATTTTCGTATACAAGGATTGTCCATAAAAAATTTGTATACGAGACTAGCAAAATTGATTTAATCCAATTGTCTTTGTCGCTCGTTTCTCCTCTGTTTGATAAATAAAAAAAAGTTTTAATAGATAATAATGTTTGATAAATTATTTAAGTTTTATATTGATATTGCGTGTCATTGTTATCCTGTCTACATTTAAGGGACGCTGACTATTCCGACTATTTTATTATCTCTATTGGCAATTTTCATATAAACAATGAAAATGCTACACGCGTCTGTTTGTCTATGAATATGAAGAATGAAAATATGCCCATGCGCATATGAGAATATAATTGCGTTTTTTTCTTCTTTATATTCAACTGAACTGCGCACAGATTCGAATATGCGTAACTTGGTTAATCGATCTATTTGGTGACTGTAAATTCAAAGACCGCACATTTGGTTCCAATGACAATTCTAATGGAGACTGAAAAGCTCTATGAAGCACAGGCTGATATTTTTGGTTTAGAGTTTACAATAAAACATTTTACAATAAAACATTTACACAAAAAACAGAGATAGCAGAGTGCAAACAATAACTCGTGTAAAATATAGCGCGAATCAAGTAAAAAAAAAAACCCAAAAAACGAGAAACATGAAAAATAAAATAACAGACTTTATACATTATCGGCTCTGGAACGAGAAACCGGGGAGCCGAGTTCGAATTCCAGTTGAATCCATTGTATTCACTTACGAGTAAATAACCTTGGGAAAGGTATTAATCCGTCTCTTCCTTCCAGTTATGGGTCAAATAGCAGGACAGATTGGGTTCTATAGCCTTAGTCGGCAACCAGTCTACCGCAGAAAGCAATGGCAACCTACTGCGGGATAATCTTCTGCCCAGTCAGTCATGTCTCTTTCGAGACATGATCGCCCAAGCGTGTATCACGTATGGCACTTAACTGACTAACTGACTGACTTTATACATTAGTATTTTTCAACTTAAATTAAATGTATATAAATATAACAGAAGAAAGCGGGGAAAAAATTTAATGGGTAAATCAACACGAGCAAGTTTTAAGTTTCAGATTAAGGCTGAAAGCTAAAATTTAAATCGAATAATAAATGCCAAAATGATTTTAAAATATAGTTGTGTTTTTTTTTTCTATGTAAAGAAATACATGGTTTGGAGATCTACTTATGAATAATTTATAACCGCTATTTTTTAGCCATGAACAGTAGGTGTAAAGACCTTACCGTTTCAGAAATATGAGTTTATGCGAAAACAGAAAGAAAGAAAAACGATACTAGTTAAGCTATATTTTCTTATTTGAATGCGGTGTGGTGAAATATTCCGAGCTACTTACAAAGGTTGCAACGTATATTTTTAAGGTCAAAAGAGATTATTTTTCATTATGCTACGCTACGGATTCTTCCATTTTTAACGACAGTCTGTCAAACATGCTCTTAAAGAAACCTTCATCCTCAAACAATTCGAAAAAAATATTGATTGCTTTGTTTTTATAGCAAATTAACCTCGGCGGGTCATTTATTGCCAACTAATTATTTATTTATTTATTTATTTATTTATTGCTGGTAATACTTTTTCCTTTCAACAATTTATTGTTGTTTTTATATAAGTTTTGTGTCTAGTAATACTTTTTTTTCTTTTCGAGTATAAAAATTCATTGGGATTTGTTTTTAAGGGCAGGGTCCCCAAGTCCTACCCTTGTTATTTAACCCATAACTGGAGGAAAGTAACGGATTAAAACCTTTCCCAAGGGTGCCAGTGCTTAAGTGAATGTGGGGTATTCAACTGGAATTCGAACTCGGTTCACCGATTTCTCTTTCCGAGCCGATATCCACTGCATCACAACGCACATATGTCACTAAACACTTACAGCTCCTGGTATTCCCAAGCGGTCACCCATCTAATTACTGACCAGGCTCAACGTTTTTTAACTTTGGTGATCGAGCGAGAACCAGTGTATTCAACGTGATAAGCCGTAAGCCCGAAGAAAAATGTACTTGGAAATCAGAAATAATAAAAAAGAAACATTTATTCTACCATGCGCCCGTGTATTGAATACTGCTGCACATCTGGCTTGATTTGGCTTCCCTGTGTCTCTTCTACAACTACTTCCACGGTTTCTGCTCCAATTAAATTAGCTCACTGGTGCCGTCTGTGTAAGAATTTACTCGAGCTACTAGACTAGTAATTAGGTCCCACCCTTTTACAGTAAAACAGATAAAATATAACCGCAATTTCTATTTTAATAGAATCTTTTCTCGCACTTCCCGCCTGGGAATCCCCTTCCGTTCACTTGCTTCTCCGACAGCTACAATCTCCAAATGTAAAGTCAATAGTCATCTCCTATTTCACTGACTCGCATCCTTTCTCTCAACTTCTTTTCTCCATCCATTGCACCCCCATCACACCAGTATTCTCGTTCTTTTATTATCCTCTTTCTGATACCCCTTATAACCTACCCGTCTTTCTCTTCACTTTCCCCCTATGTAATCCCCTGCGTAACAGTAGCAGTATAACTGCCTTGCTTGGGGTGAAATGATTATATATATATATATGTATGTATATCAGCATGCGGTGTGGGTACAGAAGAATCCAAAGAAGTATCCTGTACATACAGTGGTAGGATAACTCTCTAAGAAAGCTCTAAATATATATATATATGTATATTAATATATAGAGAGCAAATTTACGAAACATTAAGGCAGACATGATAAATCGGAGGTGTAGGCGTATTTCAGGCGAACCATCATCACCTCCCGTCTTTATTGTACAAAGGATTTTACACGAAACTTTATACAATAAAGACGGGAGTTGATGATGATTCGCCTGAAACAGGCCCCTACTTCCGAATTACCATCCATGAAATAACGTGTCCGCCTTAATTTTTCTTATATATATATATATATATATATATATATATATATATATATATATATATATTCAAATACTCTTCACATATATGTATGTGTGTATAAGCAAGTAAATTCTGATTCTTTAGAATAGAAAAACTCAAGAGACCAACCTGCACTTGAAAACAATGAAAGCGCATTCTAATGAGAGTTTTTTATTACTTCACTGTGAGACTGGCAAATTGGTTTCATCGTATTGCTCTTGAAATAGTAACATGAAACCGTAAGTTCTATTCTAATAGTTTATTTTCTGGCACTTTTTGTATGAGGAATTCTCTTTCATTTTCTTGCTTTCTTTGCCACTTACGATTCTCAAACAGCTTTAATCGCCATCTTCTGCCTTCCTGAAACCTGTACATTTACTGACATTTCTTCCTACTGATATCTTCTTTCCTTTCACTTTGAATAACCCTTTGCGTTTTAGTGGCATTAACTTTTTGACTGGGGTCAAAGGATTAAAAAAGCAAATAAAGGCACCATTTATCATAATGGTGATGTGTAGAATGACAGCAAGTATCAAACCTAAATAAAACATGTGTAACGGAAAAAGAAGTAAAATAAAATTCATATATATTAAATCTTAATGAAAGTTAAGTTAATGAATAAATGCGTTTCTACCTGTGTATATGGGCTCGTGGTCGTGTAGTTAGAATGTTCGCTTTCTGACGATGAATCCGGGTTCGAATCTCATCCTGGTCGATTTGTCAGGGATGGGACATTTTGATATTATCAGTCGGGAGGAGGCAATGAAACGTGCCAGGTGCTTAGAAACCGTATCACGGTTTGACTCAAGCCTTGTGAGTAAAATTGGGTAGACGACTCCCTTCAAGGAGTCGTCGTTAATTGTGCTAGTTCACAAGTCATCGTGACCGACCGTTTGAATGTCCTTGTTCATGCCGGATAATGCGCTCTCAAGCTATTCTGGTATGCCTGGGCAAGCGTCTGCAATAGGGATGAGCTAGCCGCCCTTGTAGACAGGCATCCTCGGATACAAGTGGCTAACTATGAACACATATATGTTTACGAAGTGTTTCAACATATCACAATATTTAGCGTGCGTTATTGCAGATTCTTTTAGTGCCTCGAAACTTGTCAATTAACTGAGCAGATTCATTCCGACTTCCAAGTTCTGTGAAGACACTATTCTGACAGCCTCATTTCTCAAGATCTTTTTCAATATTGTTAAGTTAAAAACTTTTCTACATTAATTCTATTGACACTCTATCTCGATATCGGGCACGTTATGACAACAAACCTGCTTGCTAAAATATATTTTTATGATTCAGTCAGTTAAGTGCCATACGTGATACACGCTTGGGCGATCATGTTTCGAAAGAGACATGGCTATAGAACCCAATCTGTCCTGTTATTTAACCCATAACTGAAAGGAAGAGACGGATTAATACCTTTCCCAAGGGTATTTGCGCGTAAGTGAATGCAAGGAATTCAACTGGAATTCGAACTTGGCTCCCCGATTTCTCGTTCCGAGCCGATATCCACTGCGCCACAACGCCCATATGAGTATACCACCGAAAAACCCATCTGAGCACTAAGCATGACCATTCAATACGGTATATATATATATATTCAGAAATTATAACATGAATATGTTATAATATCACTACAAAAGTAGCCATTTTGTTTCAACACTTCTTGTGTCTTATCAAGTGATGAGGTTTATTTCAAGTTGAAGGGTTTTAAAAGGTTAAAATTAAGCAAAACCCCTTTAATCAGGGAGGTATTGTTGTATGTACAATGTGGACCAATCAAATCAAGCGACTTCTAATTTGGAAAATATGTGAGCACACTTAAAAATAATTTTGTGGGGAGGCATTAGTATTAATATTTGATTAAATCGAGATCAGCTTTATTAATTAACTATTAAATCTACTTTATTATTATTGCGAAATTAAAAAAAATATTAGATTTAGAAAGTTGTTCATATTTTAAACGAGGAAGAGAAAGAACGCACACATAAATAAACCTACAAACATCCAAACATTGAAAAATAGACGTGTATATACACATACACTGGCAAACAGACACATATAAAGATTAATATACGCACGCATAAATGCATGCACAAATTTCAAAATTTTGTTTTTATCGACTTGTCAATTTGTCTGTTAAATTTTAAAGCTCTATTTGGATTCAGACTAAATTGCCACTATATTGGATAAAGTCAGATCGGATTTGTAACAGACTAGCCTTGAATGAATGAGGTCATGGCAGACACAATCATATTTTTCTCAGAAGTGTGCGTTGATAACCGTGTTGTTTTAAATGACGGAATATATTTGAATTTTCATTTAAGTGCAACGTCAGACGCCGTGAGAGCGAATTTGTAGTGTGGCCAATTACTGTGATTTTTTGTTGTCTTTCAACGATATCACCATCAAGTATATCAGACGGTACGAACGGATCCTACAAAAAATTAATAGACAAAACTTGTCTATATTATTCAATATATATATATATATATATATATATATATATATATATATATATATATATATTAAGAAGTTATGACATGAATATGTTATCATATCACTGCAAAAGTTTCTATTTTGTTTCCACATTACTTCTGTCTTATCAAGCGATGAGCTTTATTTCAAATTGAAGGGTTTTGAAAGGTTAAAAACAAGCAAAACGTCTTTAATCAGGGAGGCATTGTATGTACAACGTAGACCAATCAAAATAACGCAAATTCTAATTTGCAGAGTACGTGAGCAGACATAAAAATAAGTGTGGGATGTATTAATATTTGATTTAATTGAGATCAGCATTATTAATTGACTCTAAGATCTAATGTATTATTATTGTGAAATTTAAAAAAAAATTCTAAGTTTAAAGATTTATTAGATTTAGAATTTTATTCGTATATTAAACGAGGAAGAAAAAGAACGCACACATAAATAAACCTACAGACATCTACACATGGAAAAGTAGGGTACATACACATACACTGGCAAAGAGACACATAAAAAGATTAATATACACACGCATATATACATGCACAAAATTCAAAATTTTATTTTTGTCGACATGTGAATTGTTTGTTAAATTTTAAAGCTATACTTGGACTAAGATACTACAATACTACAATACTGGATAGAGTCAGAGCGGATTCATAACATGATTCACCTTGAATGAATGAGGTCATCGCAGACACAATCATATTTCAGTGCATGAATATATAAACATAATCAGATATACACTTACGCAAATACACACACTAAAAATAAAAACGTACACGACTAAAAACTCCACAGATCGTAAAAAATATATAACCACATAGACAAAAATACACAGAACTTCTGGCATCAAACTCGGTAGATACACTACACACCAATCAAATGCGTATGCATGTACAAAACGTCACACATATACATATATATGCTAAGCCCTATATTGTTCACATGCAGTTATACCTATTTGAGCCCCAGTGGTCGAGTGCGCGTGTGTGTGTCTGTCTGTGCACGTCAGTGTGTGTACAAGTGTTAATTTATACCTGCGTTTGTACAAAAGGCGTCACGACGACAAATATTCCTCCTAAATTTTATCCCACTTCCACAAAAATACATCAATATACGCATCTCTACATATATACAGTATTAAAAAAAATATATTAATTTAGTTTGTTTGACGATCGCAAAAGCGTGAAACCCAGGATCACAAACTTACACCAATTTTACTAAATATCTATCTATCCATTCACATATGCATACACATGCATACATATATATATACATACGCACACACACACACATATATATATACATATATACATACACACATATAAACATATATATATATATATATATATATATATACTCATATATACATATATATATACAAACATACACACATACATATACACACATATACACAAACATACATATATATATAGACATAGACATGCATACATGGACATCTGAAAATACATACAAACAATAATGAATATATACACAAATACACACAATATATATATATATATAGATCCACTTATTATTATATTACTAGCTTTACCTTGTATTGAGCAATATTTGGGATACGGAATATTATTCCATCTATACGTACCCTATACTTGGAGATATATATATATATATATATATATATATATATATATATATATATATATATATATATCGATTTTAACATTGTTAGGAACAGATGTTAATTAAGGTGGACATTTTCACACAGTGCAGCTGAATACAAATCGATTGTATTTTTGTCGACCTACAGTTCAATAAGGTACGCAAAAACGTAATCGATCGCTTTTCGTTGAAGGACTGTAAATTAGTTCCACAGAGTTGTTGTAGGACAGCTGAAGAACGTCTTGTGATGAATGACGTGCAATAATATAAAATAAATACCCAGTGCAATAAGTGTTCATATTAAAAACGAAAGTGAAAGTAAAATAAGCAAGCTAACGTAAAACTTGCACAACCTGTCATTATCCGACAACACAATTTAAGGAAATTTACTGTATTTTTATTTTTAATCAATATCTTTCCCCTTTATTTGCAAAGTTTTCATTTTCAAATATTGCTTTTATTCGTGAATTGTCACAATCAAATATTGTCAAGAAAATGTATTTTTAAATAAATAAAAAATTATTATAAAATTTGTTTTATCGACTTTTAACAACAGTCTACCCACACTTTTTCTTATCGTACTTTTATATCGTCATAACGTTTCGGTTGTTTTATCCTTCGTCATTCTTACGTGTGTAACCTCCTGGGAATGTTGTATTTCATCATACATGATACAATTCTTAAGAGAAGTAATAAAATGTTGATCTGAGTTCAATCTCTGAACGAGGTTGTGTGAAAACCTTTTACACTTTGGTTCAGTCAATGAAACAAGCTGTACTCCAAAGCCGAAGTATCTGGCAAAAATTGACGGATCCAAGATTTCTTCGAGCTTAGGTAGACGAATGGGAAAAATATATTCTCCTGTAATTGAAATAATATATCGGTTCGAAATTCTCACAAGGTTAGCAATTAATACTTAAGGATGGCCTGAGTTTAAACGGCCGAAACTTTGTGACGATAAACCAATATTTACAAGCCGGGTGCGGCAGAAAGAACGACTTACATATACCTTCCAGAAATATTCTTACCACCCATTTATTGGTGAGACATTAATTAAATGAAGATACTATGGATACTAATGCTGGTTACTTATATCGGGGATACATATTGTAGGTTATTTCTGCTAACTCTGTATATTTAGTATGAATGAAGTTTGAAGAAATATATTTTTTATTTGTCTATATTTCTGAGATGAGATAGTATTTACAGTATTTACATTATTCGGACTATTGTCCTCATCTTTGTTGCCATTTGTCTATATTTATGAGATAAGGTAGTATTTACAGTATTTACATTATTCGGACTATTGACCTCATCTTTGCTGCCATTTGTACGACATTTCGGCCGTTGTACCCACCAGTCTTCTTCAGGTTCGTAAAAACACATGCCCCAGTGGATATAGATGTTGGTTAGTTTCTGTGACTTAACCCAAAGAGTTGTGAGTTCAGTACCATGCTACACCAGTAGAGAACAAGTAACTTGCAGGGGTAGAGGGAGATAACCCATGACTTCCAATCGTCGCATTACTATTATGCAAGGAATGAGAGTGATTGTAATAAATGGTTCAGTTCGAAATTCCTAGCACCTGAAGAAGGCCAGAAGTACAACTGCTGAAACGTCATACAAATGGCAACAAAGATGAGGACAATAGTCCGAATAATGTAAATACTATATATTTTTAATTCAAAATAAATTGTTTCTAAAGATCTTAAAATGAAAAATATCAACAACCTTTCACCAAAAATACCTAATGCATTCAAAACAGAATTGGAGACAGGCAAATACGCCCTTATACAGGGTGTCCATAAAGTTCGTGTGCACTTTTAATAAGTGTATTTTTAAAGTGCACACGAATTTTATGGACACTCTGTATATTTTGATTTAGTTCATAGAAATACGTTGTAATTGTAATCCGTTTTCTGGACATTTTATTGATGTTTGTTAAGCTATAATTTTATAATCAACAAAGCCATGTTCCAATGGGACCATCTGTCAATTAAAGCGTTTACTTAACCCTTTAAAGTTCAGAGATGCAGGAAACAACCAAACCTTTGTATATGGCTAAAGGTCAAAGCCACTGAAATCATGTTAAAATAAGCGTCAAATATTCTACTGGATATATGCGCTTTGCCTTCATAACACTTTATGACCATGAGGATATGAAGACAAACAAGTGAAATACAACTAATGTCATTCCTCATTTAAAATCGATATTTATTATTTAGACTACATGCACACGAACTATTGGCCTGATCTTTGTTAGTTTTATCAAAACGCTTCAACCATTGTGTCCCCCAGCCTTCATCAGATTTATTTCGCGCCCGGTAACCTATGAACCGAAACCTTCCTTCAATCCAACTTGGTAGATTGTTCTCGTTCTTGTCTAAGCCCGTTTCGTTTAGTTCTTAATTTGGTATTGATAAATTATTTTTCTCCTTGTTCCCACTGAGTCTAAATACACTGTCCAGTCGAGGCACTGAACTAAGATTTGCTCAGAGTAGAAACAGAATGTTAGATCTGGCAGCTAAAGGAATACAAGTGTGACTGAGCAGACGTTTGTTATAGGTATTAGCTAATCACCCTCGCAAACGAGCATATCCGCTCGTTAATTGCCATACGTGACCAAGCAGAATATATTCTCACAGGAAGCTGCCATTAATTTTTGTGGTAGACTAGTTACCAAACCATGCCAATCTGAGCTGTTATTCAACCCATAGCTGATGGGAGAAGAAGTGGCTTAATACCTTTCCCAAGTGTATTTGTGCGTAAGTAAAAGAAATGAATTCGACTGGAATTCGAACACGGCTCCCTGATTTTTTATTCCGAGTTTATATCTGTTACACCACAAATATGGCAGCAAATGCTAGAAAATTCACTCACATATGAAGATACTTGAAAAAACACATGTGGTTCTACCGATAAATGATTAGAATAACATGGACATGTCTTGTGATTATCGAGGGAAATTTAAAGAGGAAAATTGCACTGCAGGCTTAACTTAAACATTTAAAAATACATAATAAAATGAGATATTTTTGTATGTTTTAAAGTAAAAGTTAAACATTTCAGTAACTGCAGTGAGTTTACTTTTATTTTTTAGTTTTTCTCCTCTATTCTCTTATTCCCCAGAAATTCTAATTTGATTTCGTTTCTCCACAATAGATTTTTCTTAATCATGAATATTTTGAATGAGAAACATTTTATGTTTCTTTTCACCATTAAACCATCAGTAGATTTTTCAAATGACAAAAGTGGTTGGAGATTTGATTCAAGTCAAGCGAATCATAAAAATTAAAATATCATTCGATTTTGAAAAGGCATGCATTACCATCTTGCTTAGACATCATTGGAAAAATTTCTCCTTTCAACAAAACTCATCTGAATTTTATTTTTTTAAAATCATTTCACCCCAAGCAAGGCAGAACTGCCACTGGTGCGCAGGGGGTTATAGAAGAGTTGAGTGATGAGAAAGAGGAACAAGTTACAGGGAAGTCAGAGAATGAGTAAGGAAAAGGATGAGAATACAGGTGTGAACAGGTCTGCAAGAGAGTAGAGTGGAAAGGAAGAAGAACATGATACAAGGGTTGTCAGGGAAAAGACTTTACCTTTATATTCTTGGAGATTGTAGCTTTCAGGGAAACAAGTGTACGGAAGGAAATTTCAAAGACGGGAGGTGCGAGCAAATAAGCTGTAGAGTATAAGTTGCAGTTCCCTTTGATTGGTTTCACTGTAAAACAGTGGGACCTATCCGCTAGTAGGGTAGCTCGACTAACTTCATGCAGTAGGGGCACCAGGGAGCTAAGCTCATCGGAGCAGAAGCCGTGAAAGTATTTGTATAATAAACAGGAAAATGCCACACTACGTCGGTGAGAATGTGAGTGGAGTTGATCTACCAGGTCGAGGTTAATTACATTACAGATTTTTCGTTGGATTTTATCAAGAAACCCTAAATGAATAACCGGGGCCCCCGACTAGTTGTGACGGTAGTTTTCAAATTATTTCAAAATTATATCGAGTCAAAAATGGAATATAATTTTAAAATTATGACCTGGCGGTATCATTTCTATTAATTCTCCTCTAATAAATTACTGTGAGAGGTAATGGAAGAGAATACCCACAGAGTGAGTGTAAGCTTTTTCAGTAATTGAAGAATGCTTGAGAAGTTCTGACCTCTAAGTTTTTTCTAAAATTATTTGAAAGAATATAAAAAAAATTGTAAAGCAATGATTGAGGTAGATGGGGTTTTTATTGAGGGAAACAAGATGATGCTGCTGTATGCTTTTATTTTATAGTAAAGTGTTTAGTGCCAATACATTGTTGTTATTGAAACCTATTATTTTATCTGTGTCGAGCCAGGAAGTTTTTCCGCCTGAATCCATTTTTCATATATAATAATCAACCATCCAACCGTGCATGGAATACTGTTGTCATATCTGGTCAGGCGCTCCTGCTCTTCGTCTCAGTGTTCTCGAGAGGCTCCAAAGAAGAGTCTGTAATGTGATTAGTCCCTACCTGAGTGCACGACTCTAGCCAGTTTCTTATCGGCGGGATGAGGCTTCCCTCTGTCTCTTCTATAAATATTTCTACGGCTTCTGCTCTGACGAACTTAGGTCACTGGTTTTCCCTCCACAAGAATTTACTCGGGTAACTAGACTGGCAACAAGTTAAAGTTCGATTACCCAAATACAGGCGACAATTCGGTTTCAGCAGATTCTTTTCTCGCGATTCCCACCTGTGGAACTCCTTTCCATGTACTTGCTTTCTGACGGCTAATACCTCCAGGAATTTAATGCAGAGTCAATTCCCATTTCTTATCCACTTAACTCCAGCCCTTTCTACATCACCCCGTGTATCTTGCTCTTTTCTCTCTACCTTCACAACTGTCGTCACTCCTGTGTTTACATGCTTCTCTTGCCCTTTCTCTGTCACCCCCTGCAGCTGGTTCGTATTTGTATTCACTCTCCTCCTGCCTAAAATTCCAAATCTGTTATGTAGCCCTCTGCACATCACTGGTGGTACCGCCTTGTTTGGGGTGAAATGATTAAAATAAATAAATAAATAAAACTACAAATAAAAACATAATACCAAATGTAATTTTAAGTTGTTTTGTTTTGAGGAAATGCAGGGTAGCCAAAATGTTTTTGCTTTACAATCAAATGAAATTCTTGAGTCACAATATGTTTAAGAACTTAAAAGTCGCCAGACATATTGAAAGCAATAAAACAAAAAGAAACAGCGAGTAGTGTATTTACCGAGTTTCTGTAAATGGACGATAGAAAACTGACAAATAGATTTTGAAGAGTAAAAATTCACTATTGGGTCACTATGTTGATCCAGGATGTTTTTTCCACCTGAATTCATCCTGCATATATACAAGTCAACCATCCGTCCGTGCATGGAGTACTGCTGCCATTTATGGTCAGGTGCCCCTGCCGTTCTCCTCAGTGTTCTTGACAAGCTCCAAAGGAGAGTCTGTAATGTGATAGGTACTGATCTGGCGACTCGTCTGCAGCCACTTTCCCATCGTCGAAATGTGGCCTCCCTCTGTCTCTTCTATAAATACTTTCATGGCTTCTGCTCGGATGAGCTTAAGTCACTGATGCCTCCTCAACAGGTGTTTACCCGTGCAACCAGACTGGCAACTGGGTCCCACCCATTCACAGTCAGGTTAGCCAAACGCAGACGACAATTCTACTCCTGCAGATTCCTCTCTCGCACTTCCCGCCTGTGGAACTCACTCCCGTATTCTTGCTTTCCTGACGGCTACGACCTCCAGAAATTTAAAAGCAAAATTAATACTCACCTACTAACCACTGGACACTAGCTCTCTCCCCTCCCCTGTGTAATCTTCACCTTCTCTCCGCCCATGTATCTGTCATTGCACCTGCTTTCTCAGCCTTCTATTGTTCCTTTCTAACTAGCTTGTACTCCTCACTCCTTTCTAATTAATCTTTTTACATTTATGTAACCCCCTGCACATCAGTGGCGTTTCTGCCTTGCTCGGGGTGAAATGATTAAAAAAAAAAAAAAAAAAAAGAATGGAAAAAGTGTGCCTCAGTCAATCAATACGTTCCCACGATTCTGAGAGAAGTGGAGGTCCTACCAGAATTTGTTATTAGTGGCTGTATTCTTAATGACTTAAGATTTGCAAATGACACTTTGTTAATAACAGATAGAGAAAGGAAATTATAGGAAATTATAGGAAATTATAGGAAATCCTACAGGAGCTCGTGAAAGAAAAGCCAGAAGAAAGGACTAAGCATCTATTTCAAGAAGAGAAAATATATATTGTTGTCAACAAAAGAAAATCTTAACATATAAATTACGAGTTTGAGATGGCGATATCAACCAAGAACAAACATTTATATATTCAGGAAACACTTAAAAAAAGCGTGGAAAGTCAGTCAGTTAAGTGCCATACGTGATACACGCTTTAGGCGATCATGTCTCGAAAGAGACATGACTGACTGAGCAGAAGATTATCTCACAGTAGGTTACCATTGCTTTCTGTGGTAGACTGGTTGCCAGACAAGGCTATATAACCCAATCTGTCTTATTATTTAACCTATAACTGAAGAGAAGAGAGGGATTAATACCTTTCCTAAGGGTATTTGTGCGTAAGTGAATGCAAAGAATTCATCTGGAATTCGAACTCGGTTCCCTGATTTTTCCTTCCGAACCGATATCCACTGCACCACAACGCACATCTGCTGGGAAGTACATCGGCTGGAAAGTTCGAAACCGAAATTCGAAGAAGCATTTAGATAACGAAATATACTTTCTCAAAGACCGATGGACTAAGAAAAATTACTTAAATCAAAGAAACGATTACTTAACTAATAGCATTAGATAACTGACATTATCTAATGTCAGTCTTCTTATATGGTAATGAATTCTAGACAATATATAAAGAAAAGATTTAAAGCAAGGCAAATGTGGTCCTACAGAAGGATACTAAGAAAAACATAGGCTGAAGAAGTGATAACTAGATATCCTGTCATGACATCACTGGCGGCCAAAATCTTAACAATATAAATATGCAGATGACACAGTGCTGATAGCAGACACGGAAAAGAAACTACAAAAGCTTCTACAGAATGTAGCAAAGAAAGCGACAACTCCAACAGCTTCTTTTCTCGCGCTTCCCGACTGTGGAACTCCCTTCCACAAGTCTGCTTTCCCGACAGTTACAACCTCCAGGTGTTTAAATGTAGGGTCAATAGACACCTCCTATCACACTAACTCCCAACTATTCTCACAACACTCATCTACCCAACCCTCATTCTCGGTATCCTCACCCGCCTATCACCCACCCTCTGTTATTTCCTATATTTAACCAGCCATTCTCCACTCTACGTAGTCCCCTGCACAGTAGTGGCAGTGACATGCCTTGCTCGGGGTGAAACGCTTATAAAAAACAAAAAAAACAAAAAAAAACGTAAACTACAAGTAATCTGAATGCATGGCCCTTAGTAAAAAGAGGATCCCAAAATGCCAATTAGAAGTCGGGTATACTAAAACCAAGCAAGTACAGAAATTTTAACAGAGAACGGAAATAGCGACACTGAAATCCGAAGGCATTTTGGGATGGTCAATGACACATTTCAAAAGTTAAGCAGAGCATTGAGAGACACGAATGTTTCGTTGGAAACAAAGAAAAGCGAAGTGAATTTTTACGTGATATCTATCTCCTAGTATAGTAGTCAATTCTTCTCAAAGATGAAGGAAAGAATCAAAGCAGCAGAAATGTGGTTCTACAGAAGGATGCTGAGGATACTATGAACCGAATATGTGAGGAACGATGATCTTTTGAAAATAATACAAACAAAAAGGAAATTTTTAATTAACATCAGGAAGAGGCAGTTGAAGTGTCTGTGAATGATAATCGGAATGGTGGGCTTGGAGAATCTGATACAGTTTCGCCTACTATAAGTTTAGTATGAGAGGAGGCTTTGGGAGAAAAGCTAAATCGATTGAAAGCTGGACAACCGACACATGCACTGGTCGTTTAATACTCTTCTGTTGTATTTACAGTTAAATATACAATATTTCTATAACATGTTTTGTTATTTCTTAAACCTTTCATTGGTCACAACAGATACAGACAGTGAGGATAGAGGGAAATTAGGCAGAGGAACAAAGCACGTGACATGGTTTGAGCAAATGGAAGGCAGGGCAGGGTTAGGCAGAAATAACAAGGGACACGGTACATAAAAAAGAAAAAAATGAGCCACGACGAAGAGTTAGAGATAATGGAAACAGAAAGGAAGATGTGGAAGGCCATGATCGCCTATGTCTTGAAGGGACACGGCACATAAAAAGAAAAAATGAACCACGACGAAGAGTTAGAGATAATGGAAACAGAAAGGATGATGTGGAAGGCCACGATCGCCTATGTCTTGAAGGGACACGGCACATAAAAAAGAAAAAAATGAGCCACGACGAAGAGTTAGAGATAATGGAAACAGAAAGGAAGATGTGGAAGGCCATGATCGCCTATGTCTTGAAGGGACACGGCACATAAAAAGAAAAAATGAACCGCGACGAAGAGTTAGAGATAATGGAAACAGAAAGGATGATGTGGAAGGCCACGATCGCCTATGTCTTGAAGGGACACGGCACATAAAAAAGAAAAAAATGAGCCACGACGAAGAGATAGAGATAATGGAAACAGAAAGGAAGATGTGGAAGGCCATGATCGCCTATGTCTTGAAGGGACACGGCACATAAAAAGAAAAAAATGAACCACGACGAAGAGTTAGAGATAATGGAAACAGAAAGGATGATGTGGAAGGCCACGATCGCCTATGTCTTGAAGGGACACGGCACATAAAAAAGAAAAAAATGAGCCACGACGAAGAGTTAGAGATAATGGAAACAGAAAGGAAGATGTGGAAGGCCACGATCATCTTTTTTTGAAGGGACACGACACATAAAAAAGAAAAAAAATGAGCCACGACGAAGAGTTAGAGATAATGGAAACAGAAAGGAAGATGTGGAAGGCCACGATCGCCTATGTCTTGACGGGACACAGCACATAAAAAAGAAAAACTGAGCTACGACAAAGAGTTAGAGATAATGAAAACAGAAAGAACTCTTATACTTAAAATCAGAATGATATTGAAATTTCTAAGGCACATAATGAGGAAAGACAGTTTAGACAATTTGATAATGACAGGACATATTGAAGAGAATAGACAAAGAAAAGGGCAGTGAACTGCTACGTCATATAGTGAATATAGGACCATCCCCTCACAGATGAAGAATAGACTTGAAGCAACAGAAATGTTGTTTTACAGTAGAAGATACCATCGACTGAACATGTGGGCAACGTCAAAATTGAAGAGAGAATGGAAACAAAAAAGACACTTATGCACTACCAGCCATAATTATTAAGCCACCCTAGTTTTCTTCAAAAGAAATTATGTATTTCATACTATATAGAAGTGGATAATTCTAAATGAAAATAGAAAGGTTATTTTGTTAATGATACCTTTCCAGACCAAATAGTCACTTATGAAGAAAAGTAGATCCTATACGATAACCGTAAACGAACAGATCAATAGCTTGATCGTGATGGGTCCCCCAAAACATTTCCCAAAGCCAAAGTTGCATCAACAAAAGATTATAATGACGGTCTGTTCGGCTACAGTTGGTGTTATCCACTAAAGATTTCTATAAGGCAATCAGAGCATTAATAGAAAGTAATCAACTTGCAGAAATGCATGATCGCCTTCAAATAATGACGTTGCAAAAACTCACTGACTGGGAATACGAGAGTTTACAATATGTAAACTTATTTATAAATGGAACTCTATGTGTGTGTGTGTGTGTGTGTGTGTGTGTGTGTGTGTGTGTGTTACACATATAGACTCCGAAACGGCTGAACCGATTTTCTTAAAAATTTACACAGTTGTACTATAAGCGTCTGCGAATATTCTTAGCTAGGTTTTGTGTCGAGGTACATCGATAAATATCGAAAATCGATAATCGATAATTCAGTTTACGACGAAAAAAGCTTATTTGATATCGATACCAGGAAATCAGAATTTGACTTACATCCATTCATTTTTCTTTCAGTCTACGGTTTTGCTTTAACTGGAAACAACTATTGCTTTTTAGTCTTTCGTGCAAACGTCCAAAGAGTCTGAGCTCCAGGGCCATGGATTAGTTTTAAAGCTTTCATTACACCCGAGCAAAGCCAGGCTATACTGCTAGTTACTAATAAATAATTGTTTCAAGTTTAGACTTTTCTACTCGTTTTTCTTTGCTAAATTCTGTAGAAATAAATTCTGCATATTTATATTTTTAAGATTTTGACCGCCAGTGATGAATCATGACAGAATATCTAATTATCAATTCTTCAGCATATGTTGTTCTTTGATATCGGCGCGAAACGATAAATCGGAAAGCCGAATATGAATTCCACTTGAATACGTTACATTCACTTTCGCGCAAATACACTTAGGAAATGTCTTAATCCCTTATTTCTCTTCATTTATGGGTTAAATAGCAGGACAGTTGGGTTTTACAGCCTTGTTTAGCAACCAGTCTACCACAGAAAGTAACAGTAACCTACTGCAGGAAAATATTCTGCCCAGACAATCATGTATCGAGAGAGACATGATCGCCCAATCGTGTATCACGTATGGCGCTTAATTGACTGATTATTAATATCTTGAGAATATTCCTGAAACCGTTTATTATAAACTAAAATCTATATTATTATCTAGGCTATATAATTTATAATTTGTTTTACACATCTGCCCGTGTATTGAATATTGCTGCCATATCTGGTCGGGTGCCCCTGCTGCTCTCCTTGGGTTTCTTGACAAAATACAAAGGAGGATCTGTAACGTGGTTGATACTAACTTGGCACACCGGCGTGATGTGGCTTCCCTGTGCCTCTTCTACAAGTACTTTCATGGCTTCTGCTCCGATGAGCTTAGATCACTGGTGCCGCCTAAGCACGAATTTACACGAGATACTAGATTAGCAACTAGGTCCCACCCTTTTACAGTTAAACAAATAAGATGTAACCGTAAATTCTACTCCAACAGCTTCTTTTCTCGCGCTTCCCGCCTGTGGAACTCCCTTCCACAAGTCTGCTTTCCCGACAGTTACAATCTCCAGGTGTTTAAATGTAGGGTCAATAGACACCTCCTATCACACTAACTCCCAACTATTCTCAGAACACTCTCATCTACCCAACCCTCATTCTCGGTATCCTTACCCGCCTATCACCCACCCTCTGTCATTTCCTATATTTAATCAGCCTTTCTCCACTCTAAGTAGCCCCCTGCACAGTAGTGGCAGTGACATGCCTTGCTCGGGGTGAAACGCTTATAAAAAAAAAAAAAAAAAATTTAAGTCTTAACACATTCCGAAGTTTAAAATAGTCTCGAAGACTTCAGCATTTCTTTAGTCTATTACATTTATAGCAGAGTTTTGTATGTAACAGTAGAAGCATACGTTTTAATCGTTTCTCATGGGACTTTATGCTATATATGTTAAACATTAATATTCTCCGCTAGTTTTACAATCTTATGCTCCTCGCCATATGCTATCATGTTATAAAATCCGTTGAATTATACAGTAGAGAATGAAATTATTTGTCATTCTCGAGACACAAAACAATCATAGCTGGTGGCATTGTAGATTTTAAAGATCAGAAGACATTTGAAATCTATTAAATACATTTAGATATAATTTAATATCATTGAAAGAGAAAGAAAGGGTAGTAAAATCCCAACCCCAAATGTAGACGGAGAAATAAAGACATTTTATTTCTTCCTTATGTAGCTTAATATATAGTATAAAAAAAGAATAGTGAACTTCTTTTGCGTTACGGTCTAGATCTCAAAAGAAATATATGTTGATTGTAGTTTGTAAAACTTTTAGCGCATGTGTAACTATTCATAGTAATATTACTGCTAATAAATAATAGCATACAAATTTAAATTCGTTGAACTTAGATATATTGACTTCCATAACTGTAATAGTGGCCTGGAGAAAATACGACTTTTTATAACGGATGCGTGTTAACCATTAGAATGAAGTTGTTATAAAATTAATGGACGGCTTCAGAAACATAATTTTATTCATGAAATATAACTAAAAAACGTTAAAATTATTCAAAATACGAGCCTTGAAATCTATGCATCTTTGCCATCGATCAACGAGATTATTCTTCGTTGTTATTGTCTGTTATGCAACAAAATCTCTGAAAACTGATTTTACATTTGATTTCGGGCTAAAAGCTTTACCATTAAAAAATGTGCTTAATTGCTTCAAAATGAAAATCAGTGGGTGAAAGATCAGGAGAATATGGAGAACTAGCAGGATAGTCCGGCGTTGCTCTGGTGTAAAGAAAGCTTATATATATATATATATATATATATATATATATATATATATATATATATTCTCGATATTTTGCATTATTGTAAGAACGGCAACCTTAAAACTTCTGAATATCGTTTCTTATGTCTTTGTCTATGAGTGCATCAAATTTGATTAAAATCGGACCACTCCTTCTATAACCCGATTTTTTCGATTATCGACTTTCGATATTTATCGGGGGTACCTCAACACGAAACCTAGCTAAGAACACTTGCAGACGCTTATAGTACAACTGTGTAAATTTTCAAGAAAATCGATTCATCTGTTTCGGAGTCTATAGGTAACGGACACACACACACACACACACACACACACACACACACAGAGACAAAGTTCCATTTATAAATAAGTTTAGATAATATTACTAAGAATAGTTAAAAAAGCGCTAAAAGTTTTACAAACTACTTTCAACATCGCCCTGTTCACACTCTACCCTGTCGCCTGGTCCACACTCCACCCACGTCTATTGAACAGGTGAAGAGGCTTATCCCTTGTTCCCTGTTTAGGATGTGGTTTCCGGTTTTCTCTTTTCCAATCTCTTCACTCTTACGTAGCCTCCTGCACATCAGTGGCGTTACCGCCTTGCTCGGGGTGATATGAAATAAAAAACATATATTTCCTTTGAGATCTAGACCCTAAGGCAAAAGAAGTCCCTTATTTTTTTTTATCATGCCATATATTAAGCTACATAAGGAAGAAATAAACGCACATCTTTATTAATAATAAAAATTGTAAAAAATATCTTATTTGTGGCCTTTATGTATTTGCGTTCATTAAAACAAATGAAACTTGGTTATTTCACTTATTTCATCCCATCGTAGTTTTTGAAGTACAATCACCGATAAAGATGTTCCCTATCGATTTTTTTATTTGATCTGGTTAGGCTATAATGTATGAGGTCTATTTTATTGATTTTTTTTCCCTGGCAACGTGTTTGACTTTTCTTTTATTTAACATGACTTCTTTGTGTCACAAAAGAGATATCCACAATAAAACCGACAGAAGCATTAATATATAATCCACAGTTTCACCTAACAATATAGACATCATGACATTGCATCAAAGCCAAGGTTAAACATAAGCAAAACATTGGAAAAAAAAAGAATACGTAACCTTACCTTTCTCACGGGAACATGTGACGAAATGGGAAGAAATTGATTACTTACCTGAAAAAGAAAGTAAATAATATTAAAGTATATTTTAAATATAAAATGTATAAATTAGAAATCCAGAGAGAGAAAAAGAGAAGTAGATATCTACAGCATGTTCCAAAAGTAACCTTGATAATTAGAAATATTATAAAACAAAAAAATATATTTCATATCCTATATTTCGTATTTTCATTTTCGAAACACAGGAAAATGACATCTAGAAAAATTCGCAATTAAACAGACAGTAAGTCAGTTAAGTGCCGTACGTGATACACGCTTTCGACGATCATATATCTTTCGAGACATGAATGACGTTTTTTATTTAATCATATCACCCCAAGCAAGGCGATAACGCCACTGATGCACAGGGGGCTACGTAAGGGTAAAAAGAATGGAAAAGAGAAAGCCGGAAACCACATCCTAAACAGGAAACCAGGGATGAGCCTCTTCACCTGTTCAATAGATATGGGTGGAGTGTGAACCGGGCGATAGTTTAGTCTATCTACTCCAACAGAGGATTATCCCGCAGTAGGTTGTCATTGCTTTCTGCGGTAGACTAGTTGCCAGCCAAGGCTATAGAACCCATTCTGTCCTATTATTTAACCCATAAATGGAAGAAAGAGACGGATTAATACCTTTTTCCAAGGGTATTTGCGCGTAAGTTAATGCAATGGATTTAAGACAAATTACGAAAACTGAGCCGAATTGAACCTTCGTGACAAAAAATATTATGTATTGGATATTTTGACTTGAGAAACAACAAAAACAAATATTTGACAAGGAAACTGCCATCACAGGCACAAAGATTTATAACATCTAATAAACTTGAACGATCTCAGTCAGTCAGTTACGTGCCATACGTGATAAACGCTTGGGCGATCATGTCCCGAAAGAGACATGACTGATTAGGCAGAAAGTTTTTCAACTGTAGGTTGCCATTACTTTCTGCGGCAGATGGGTTACCAGCCAAAGCTATAGAACCCAATCTATCCTATTATTTAACCCATAAATAGAGGGTAGAAACGGATTCATACCTTTTCCAAGGCTATTTACCGCGTAATGGTATTTGTGGATATTTGAACTTCCCTTAAAAGCTGTATAGATAAAAAGAATTGGTACACTTCGTGTTCGCAAAAACACGACATTTCAAAAGAACTGTTATTCCCTTGACACCGCTATTTTTAACTACCTTCATTTCTCAGAAATGTTTATTATTTAAAAAACAATGAATAGTTACAAAACCTGCAGATATGATGACTATGAATTTAAACATTTTATTCTTAAGAATTTAAACCCAAATATTAAAAACTATCAGTTTATTTTCAAAATTAATTTGATATTTACAACATACTAATAACTAATGCAAATAAAATTAAGGTAAGAAAGTATTTATCATTTACCAAATTTGTATTCATACATTTATAAATATTTAGTCAATTATTAAAATAGGTGGACATATAAGGATTCTTTATTATTTACCAATTTATAAAGTTCGTATCAATTGGTAATTAGCCAATGTTTTACCAAATATTCTAATAAATATTATTAAAAATAAATAGCGTAAATAAACAATCTGATAAAGAAATATGTGGAGATTCATTATTGCCTGGAGTGAAATAACATTAAAATAAATACGCGGTAAATTAATAAAATTACTTTAGTGCGAATTTTTTAAACAAAGTTTGGCCTTGGTAAATTTGTAAATTTTAGAAATTGTTAAAAATACTTGTTTTATTTTGGGAAAATATATTGGAATAATACGGAATATTTAATGGCAAAATGTCGCATACATACGTAATGAATGTAGTAAGTACACAAAAATAGAAAAGTCTGTGAGACTTCCATCGGGTTTATTTCACCTAATCTTTGAGGCGGTCCTAAGAGAACTAGATGGTCTTTAAGGATGTTTTCTTTAATGGATAAAACCTTGACACGGGATGATGGCAAATGCAGACTCTCTCTCTCTCTCTCTCTCTCTCTCTCTCTCTCTCTCTCTCTCTCTCTCCATAGCTCACGCATGCGCACATGCTTCCCTCTTTTTCTCTTTATTATATGTAAGCATGAAATTCATATATGTTGAAAAAAAGAATGATAACTGTATAGATAGATAGATAGATAGATAGATAGATTGGAATGATAAATAAATAAAAAGAACGAAAGAAAAAACAGACCGATAGATAAGAACAAACGGATACATAAGAACAGATAGATAGATAGATAGATAGATAGATAGATAGATAGATAGATAGATAGATAGATAAGAACAGGCTGATAAATAAATAAATAAATAGAAAGAAAGAAAGAAAGAAAGAAAGAAAGAAAGAAAGAATGATAGATAAGAACAATGGGATAGATAGATAGATAGATAGATAGATAGATAGATAGATAGATAAGAACAGGCGGATAAATAAATAAATAAATAGAAAGAAAGGAAAAAGGAAGAAAGAAAGAAAGAAAGAAAGAAAGAAGGATAGATGAGAACAATGGGTTAGATAGATAGATAGATAGATAGATAGATAGATAGATAGATAGATAGATAGATTATACTCATATATCTATAAGTAGTAATATATATTTATCTCCATGTAAATATAAATATGAATGTATGAAAAATAGTGAAGAGTAAGTCCGGGATATAGTCACAAAAAGCATAGATACGTAGATAAATAAGAAGGCAGGTTAGAAAGAAAGCTAGAGTGAGAACTAATGCATTATGCATGCAGATATGATCAGAATTTGTAAGTTAGATGGAAATTCGAAAACAGCAAATTTCATTATTGCTCAGCCTTAAATGATTTGATTTTTCTCGTTAAATCTTTTTTTTTTTTTTTATTAGTACAATTCTAGTTTATCTTTTTTTTTTCATCCTTTCCCGAATAGTAACACAGTTTGGAGGAAAATGAAAATTCTTCCACACGAACTGACGCACCAAGTAACGCGAACCCGAAACGAACCCCGTAAGACCCTTAAATAGAAATGAGGATAGACATCGGGTAAAAGAAGTGAAAGAAGGAAGAATATTGCGAATCGGACGTTCGGTCATTCTAGTGTAAAAATAGATACGACAGAACGTTGCCGGAGGTGCAGACTTGGGCTAGAGTAAGTGGAGGAGGCGGATGTAGTTGGAGAAATGAAGCAGAGGCCTTGAGTTAGAGGCAATGGCGAAGAAAGAGTAAAAGAGCTGCTAGAATTAGTCAGAGACTGACTTTGGCAAGCCGTGCAACAAGTCAGAAGCATAGCCACTAATGCAACATGGCACAAAATAGCAGCCCGAATAGAGAAAGTGAAAGTAGATACAGCATGTGCATTAATGGGCGTAATTGGTTTTGCTGTAGTTATTGTTGTTTTTGTTAAGATGTTAGCGTTAGCCGTGGCAAGAATTATTAGCGACGAACGCAGGCTTTAATATGAGAAGGGGAAAGGTCCAGAGAACGCTCTACTAGTCGTTTTAATGGTATTACTGTTTCAAACTGGTGCTATATGTACCTAATAATCATTATAGACAGTAATTACTATATTAGCAAGCATAAGGGAAATGATGTCGGAACGCACTGCCTGAACAGAACAGACGGGAAGAGAAGACACGTGAAACGTGTGCAACATCAGCTTACCAATTCTTTTGAGATTATATACTGCACAAATAACACTGTACCAATTTCGTAAATACACCTGTTGTGATGTTGGGTATAGCAAGACATAACACTCAACTTGACAGAATCAATCGTGATAGTAGAATTTAGTACTCAGCTAGGTTAGTCACCGCAGTTTTATCTTCTTCTTCTTCTTCTTACTAGACAATTACCAAGGACTACTTATCATGAATGGATCAGTACATTAAAGAGCGTAAGTGGCTCGTATCAGAGCAGCACTAAAACAGAAAAAAGCGGAAGAAAAAGATATGACATCTCGTCTGCTTGATTCAACCATTGTGACGTGTCTCGATCACGTTACCGGGATCACGTATATATATATATATATATATATATATATATATATATAGAAAGAGTGAGTCGGTTGAAGAGGGGTGTTAGTGTGAACTGAGGGCTACTGTTAACCTGAGTGTTACTTGCTAGCTCAACCACCCATATTGTTGCAATCTACTACGGACTATTATATTGTCTCTACCGAATAAGATATTATTTTATCAGTTGTGTATTGTTTACCAGCTCGACGATACAACAAACCTTTACTGTGAAGCAATCCTGACAGAATTAGAGTATATGGTTGTCAGCAAAAGGAAGAGCTCAACATACACGTAAAATAACTGGCTATATCAACATCATGAAAGTAAAAATAATTCAATATATAAGATGTGATTTTCATAGTTGATGGAATATACGACACTGAAATCGAAAAGAGATAGCAAAAGGTGCTTTCTAAAGCTAAGCATATTAATAAGATGCAGGAAAATATCATTAGAAACAAAAAACGATCACTGGATTATTATGAAATAATCGGCTCTTCTATATAGCAATGAATGTCTTATGACCGAAAGGCCATAGAAAGATAACATATAATATAAGTTTGAATAGTATGTTTTAGGGAAACGTAGTACAAAAATAAACGTGGACTGGAGAGCACTTTCTCTCGCAGGCGTCTTGACTCACTCATTCAATCACTCACTCCGTGGACTCAGTCACTCCACTCAGAGTTGGTAGCCGTATTATAAATGTATGGACGAGTCCATTTTTAGGTAGGTCCTCAGAATACAATGTTAGATTATGTTATCACGGATGATACACTTGAGAGAACAGAACAGAAACTTGGTTCTACAGAAACATACTGAGGATACCATGAAGTGAACATATGAGTAGCAACAAAATTTGAGAGAAAAGCGAAACAGAAAACTGAATGCAAGCTGTTCAGAGAAAAGCAGCGCATAACCTACCTAACGAGCTTGGGTAAATGGTTGGCAGAACAGGGATTAGGAGAGATAGCAAAACGGCAAACTTTGCTAAGAGCTACTACAGACGGGAAATTGTGGAGAACCAGACACTTGAAGAGACACGTTACAAAGAAGAAGATGAAGTTCAATTTTCAATGAGTATGACAAATACATATTTTAAAAAATACGCAAGTGCGAGAAAAGAAGTTGTGGAGTAGAATTTGCATTTACATTTTATTGGTTTCAAAGTAAAAGGGTGGGGACCTAGTTGCTAATCTTGTGGCTCGTGTAAATTCATATATAGGGGGTACCAGTGAGCTAAGTTCTTCGGAGCAGAAGCCGTGAAAATATTTGTAGAAGAAACACAGGAAAGCCACATTGCACCAGTGATAATTTTGTCCTATATTACTGTTGCTTTGTCAAATTACTTTTAATTTGCCTTGTATATATGTTTTGCTCGCTTTATATTATTTTTATATTATTTTGTATATTATTTTAATATGATTTTTGCACTCTTCTTTTCTCTTTTTTTTTTTTTTTTTGTTGATGTTTATTGCAAGCTTTGTTAATTCTCTTTGTTGGGCAGTTCTACCAGTTGCCTTTAACCAAGGTCACTTACCCTACAGTAGTAATAGTAGTAGTAATAGTAGTAGTAATAGTAGTAGTAATAGTTGTTGTTGTTGTTGTTGTTGTTGTTGTTGTAGCAGAACTTATATCAGTAGAACTTGTTGTGGGTAGTGCTGACGGTGTTTTAGAGAAAGTATTTCGCCTCACTGGTTACAGTCGTTTCAACTCCGGCTCAAACGCTTCCGGGGGTAATTTAATTTGTTCCTACGTGATTGGAAGGAAGACGTCGATTGGTTAATTACTCCTCTCACCGACAGAGGAAATAGCGCAAAGATCGGTGAGATTAATAAGGGGGCTTAGTGCTTTCATGCAAAAAAAGAAAATGAACAGAGAAGTGTGCATGCCGGATTGAGCGTATTCTTAGGTTTGAATAAAGGAAATATTATTACATAGCTTCATTTGGAAAAAGCTAACACACAAGACGCCTGGTTGAATATTATCAGTCAAATAGAGAGAAGAGCAATGCATTATTGGTATGGACACAGATAAAGATGCACGCTAAAATTACCCACTTGGTTTAAGTAATATAGATTGGTACAATTTAATCATATATATATATATATATATATATATATATATATATATATATAAAATAAAAGGCTGAATACTCCATGACGGAAAAGAAGCGTAAAAATAATACAACATTCAGTCATCTGCAGATGGTCCTGCTCTGCCGTATCACAGCTCATCAGTTCGGTTACACACCCAATTGCTTCTAACTCGGATTGAAACCCGACTGAATTGACATCAGTCGGATACATCTAAGCTACGGGTAAGCGGTGGATGAACGTGGATTTGAGCGTTATATATACACAAAGTGAACACACGCCAGTAGTAGAGATTGTTCAAATTAATTACTGAATGAACAATGCGTAAATGTGGGTGTAGCTACCGTAGAGTCTGCCATTTCTCCATAGTGCTCAATCGGCTGGTGAGAGCGTAAATAGTCATTCGCAGACAGTCCTATATATATATATATATATATATATATATATATATGTGCGTGTAAATATTATATATATATATATATATATATATATATATATATATATTTGTGTGAATATTGTATATATATATATATATTACGGAAATTAACGAAGATTAACGAAACTTGGTTATAAACAACCAACAATTTGAAATGAATTGTTTGAACATTATTTTTTTATTTTTTATCGATACTCGTATTTAAGTAAATATTATGTTTTTAATTAAACAGTATTATATATTTATATCTACTGACCTGATTATTTACCATTCGTGTTCGAGAGGTCTAAGACGTGCCAGATCGCATGGTAGCTTCCCCTATATTGATAGGGGTCGCAGGTTCGAATCCTGCCAAATGGCACACATTTTAGTCATAAAATTTTATCGTAAATAATCAGGCCAGCAAATATATAATACTGCTTAATTAAAACAGCATATCTACTTAAATACGAGTATCGATAAAAAAATGATGTTCAAACAAATCATTTCATATATATATATATATATATATTTGTGTAAATATTTTATATAAACAAGATGTGACGCGTAAATTGTTAACATTTTTATATTTATTTCCCACATGATGGATATTTTTTCGATTTTGTTTACGCAGTAGTATATTAAGGCTAGTTAGACACAGTTTGCGAGAAAAAGACCACCATGATGCAATTCACACAGCCAAATATTTGGAATGTATATGCTGTTCTGGTTGGAATTGAATATTCATAGTGCTTGGGTGTCAATCTGAGGAGTGTATAGAGCATCTGGAAACATTTCATGGTTCTAATGGTGACTGCGAAGGCGGCACAGCAGCTGAATTTGCTTTCCTGACGGCTACAACATCCAGGAATTTATACCTTCTCAACTGTCTTCACTCCTGTGTTCAAATCCTTCTCTTCCCCTTTCTCTTTCACTCCCATAGCTGGTTCGTTTTTCTCTCCACTCTCCTTCTGCCTAAAACTTTAACTCTCTCATGTAGCCCGCTGCACATCAGTGGCGGTACAACCTTGCATAGAGTGAAAGGATTAAAAAATACTGTGATCGTTCTGATAAGAAAAGAACTCCCGAATTTATTAGTAAGGGCCTCAAATTCTACACGGAGGCGTACATTAAGTGCTTTGAGGTGGTAGTACTGCCCTCGTTTAAGAAGGTGGCTACTGAAAGACCTTATGTATCGCAATAGGACTCAACACCATGCCATACAAGTAGGAAAACCCAGTTATGCTGTCAAACTATTTCTGCGACTATATCAACGCTTATATCTTGCCTAAGATTGCAAACGTCTTGAGTATTATGTGTGGATTGCAGTTGAGCTAGAGATGACCAAAACTCCTTGTAACATGAAAGGTGAACTGAAGGCTAGCATTATTCAGTATTCATCAACTTAAAGAAATAGACCGTCTAGAAATGTTACAAGATATTCCGTAGTCGTTTAGAGTCCGCAGATGAAACCAATAGCGATATACATCTATTCTTTACTTTACTTATTAACATTTTTTAGTATCTTTGCGTAATTTTAGTGAATATGATGCAATGAATATGTATACACCTTGGTTAAGCCTCACTAGAATATGATTGGCTGGTGTCAGTCATAAATACAGACGAAGGCAAGAATGTCCAGAAAGTGCGTGTGAGAGCTTCCCGTTCTTTTGACTGTGAGGCTAAAGACCCCTTACCACTTAAGACCGCTTAAGACCAGTTTAAGACCGGTTTTGAACCCAGCTACCGCGTAAACGGGGAATGGGTAATATTTTGACCCGTTTACTTGGTCGTACGCGCTCAGGGACCCCACGTTAAAAAAGACCTTGTGTCACATCTCTCTCAAGTGGGAGAGAAGAATAAATATCGAGTGAATTAGAGAGATCTAGAGATATTCCACTAGAGATCTACGTCTACTATTGACTACGCCTATATCTCATGATACTGCATACGACGATTACGTCTACATACTAGATTGACCTACTCGGTTACATTTGCCTAAAATACTCAACTACCTCTTAGTGACATATATCCCTTTCTGGGACATATCAAAATGTATTTGTTAAAATGAGATGTTAATGATATTTTCATTTTTGCGGTATCTAGACGACAATTTATCCATTGCAATCAGTGTGTTGGAGGTGGGGTCCTCCTAAATGTGAGGACGCAGATTCGAACATAATCGGAGAGCTCAACTATTCATAAAGTCAGAAAAGGCCTCATGAGTTACTAATAATAGCTGGTAATTTAAGAAAGAAAGAAAGAAAGAAAGAAAGAAAGAAAGAAAGAAAGTCCCAGGCACAAAACGTGTCAAAAGATTTAATCGATATATATTACTATGAAGAAAGAAAGAAAGAAAGAAAGAAAGAAAGAAAGAAAAAGATAAGATGAAAGAAAATCCCTGGCATAAAACATAGAAAAAAGAGTGTATCTATATACACTATAGTAAAGAAAGAAAGAAAGAAAGAAAGAAAGAAAGAAAGAAAGAAAGAAGCAATTAAAAGTAAAACGCTGATACATGATATAGAGAGACAGATAAATGGTAAAGCAATAATCTTAATAGTATGGAATGAAAAAGTGACAACGAAAGAAAGAAAAAAGAAAGAAAGAAAGAGAGAGAGAAACAGTAAACAAATAAAATCAAAAAAGCATTTGGTAAAAGAGAGACTGAATATTCCAAAAGTCCTTGCATCTGCTGAGGTCAGATGAAATCTTCTTAAAGATCCCAATATTAACTTGCTTAAACATGCCTCAGCTGCTAGTCCCTTTCTTTGCTTCAGTTTCTCTCTAAAGGAAGGAAGCTTAAAAAGAAGAATGACGAAAGGCCGGTGAATTGATAAACATCAAGTAAGATGCAATGAAAAGTGAAAACAAATGAGTCAGATCAAGAAAGAAAACAGCAGAACGTATCATTACGCGAGAACGAAAGAACGAACAGGACGGAAGAATGGACGAAGGCAAGATCAGAAGAGATAGAAACGTACGTCACTATAACATAATCAAAAGATACAAACTTTGAGTCATCCACGGACAAAGTGGTGAGTTGAAAGGCACGTCCACCTGCCTGAGCACCTTCCACATATAAAAGATCAGACGAGAGTGAACCAACATCACCAGGCGTTCGTCTTTGCAGATTACAGCAATGGGATGTTAATAGGCAATCTATGACACAGTTCCAGTAAGTCAAACGGGGGAAAACAAGAACGGTACACTGGAAAAATGCCCAGATTTAGTTGCATGGCGGAGTATAAAGCCAGAAACACCGAAGGAGACGGGCAGATAAGAATGTGATAGGGAGTAAGGATGAAAGCTGATGAAGAAGTGGGAGCAACTGATGTTTGAAGAAGAAGGAGATGTAGGAGGAGGAGGGTAAGGTAGAAGGGAAAGAGAAGGAAAAGGAAAACAAATGAAAAGTTAATGAATAATTGGAGCTTGAATAATAATTGTAAGTTGAAGAAAAACAGAAGAAGAACGAAAATCATGAAAATATGAAGAAGTTTTGGAAGATGAAAAGAAAATGAACAGAGGCGAATACAACAAAAATAAAAAAGGCGGGAAAGAAATATGAAAGAGGAAAAATGTAAGAATATGAAGTAAAAGTAAGGCGAGAAAGGTAAAGAAAAAAATGAAAGAAGAAAAAGGGAATAACGAAGAAGAAGAAGAAGAAGAAGAAGAAGAAGAAGAAGAAGAAGAAGAAGAAGAAGAAATAAGTTAAGGTGAAAGGGGAGGAGAAGCAAGAGGAGGTGAAATAGAAAATAGTTGAAAAATAAGTCGAGCATGAAGAATAATTGGAAGATGAAGAAAAGAAAGGGGGGGAATGGGAAAAATATCATGAGAATGTTAAGATTTGGGAAATAAAATAAAATGACCTGAGAAGAAGACAAAAGAAGTTGAAATAAATCGAGAATGAAAAGTTTAAAGGGGGGAAAATGTATGAATATGAAGTAAAAGAAAGAGAGGAGAAAGATGAAGAAAATATAAAAGAGGCAAAATGAAATACAAAAGAAGAAGAAAAAGGAGGCGTGCGATAAGAAAGGCGAGGATGACCAGAAAGACGAGAAGAAGAGATGAAGGACAGAAGTAGAAAGCAAAATTATATTGAAGAAGTTAAGATGAAAATGAAGATGGAAGGATGAGAAAAAAAAGAGTAGAAATGATGAAAAATAAAAAAAAGCGAAGAATAACTGAAAGGAGGAGAAAGATTAGGAGAAGGAAGAGTAGAATTACAACAAAAATTAAAAATAACACTCAAAGGAATTGAGAACGAAAACATTGGTAGAAACGAAAAAAAGACCTGAAAATCAACACCACTACTAATACTAAAACTACTACTCATAATAATAATATTTAGAAGAAGAAAAAGAATTGTAAATGACCACCACGATTTGAACTACTGCTATTACTGATACTACTACTATTACAAACATTAATATTACTACTAATAAGAATAAAAGGAAGATAAAGAACTGAAAATTATCACCACTACTTCTACTTCTAATACTAAGACTATTACTATAAATAATACTACTATTACTTCTAATAATAAAAAGAACTGAAAATCAGCATCACTGACAAAACTACTACTTCTACTACAGCTGATAAGAATACTAAAATTACTACTACTGCTGATATTACTCCAACAAACTTACTACTACAACTACTATTGCTGATACTACTAATAATTACAGGAAAAAACTGAAAATCACCACTACTACTACAACTACTACTAAAACTATTACTACAACTATTATTACTACTACTGATACTACTACACTCAAATCTACTACAAGTGCGGATACTACTAATACTACTGCTGATACTACTTATAATGGCAAGAAAAAATCAAAATCACTACTACATCCTCAACAATTACAACTACTACTGCTGATATTACTAATACAACTATTACTACTACTACTATTTAGAAGAAATATTAATGTTTCATGTATAATCGAGAAATGGAAAAAAAAGTGGCGTAGAAAACGAAGGGAGAAGAAAAAAAGATAATTTATTATAAAACTCCCAGAGAACAAGAAGAAGGGTGATTTTCGAAGAGTAGCTTGGATGTGGAACAAGGGTATGGTTAGCTTCATCTTTTATACGGTGAGCCTCTTCAAGACGATGGCTCTTTACGACTATTTGTCTCTTGCCTGAACATCCTTCTTTCTCTGCTCTGAAAACTATTCACACAATCACAATAATTTATCATGAGAATGTTTATATAACTTCTTCCTACATGTATTTCTGTATTAGATTGCAATATATATATATATATATATATATATATATATATATATATATATTCTTCAAAATATGTAAACTCGTAAACGACACTGGTTCTCTGCAGTTTAGATTTCGATCTGCAGGTGAATTATTATTGATAATGAGATTGGCAGATTTGAATTTTTGTAATTGATAATTAATTTGATTTTCTTTTTGAATTGGTCGGTGTTACATAATCTCGGATGATTATATATTCCTCAGCTATCCAAATCTGTAAACAATTAAATTGGTTAAACCACCACAACATTGACGGGAAGATTGACCTTACACCTTTCCCACAACAGTTTCATCCGATCTCATTTAAACAAACATGGCGATCTTCCAGGACCTATCCGTGATATCTTCGTTGATAATTTATACATAATAGCATCATCCACATGCAAAAGAAGATTAAAACTAATGGAAGTATTACTAATAAAGAAGAGAAATCCTGTACTTAATAACATCAATTATAAACATGTTAGCTATGTGCTGACCGTGTTCGGAGCTTAACATACACATGATTTTATATGTTTAAACTTACCAGATGTGATTTTATAATTAAAAAAAAAAATTAATTCTTGACAATGGCTAAAAGTATAGCTGAAAGTGCTCGAAAGTAAAAAGCTTTGGACAATTCTTATATAATTTGAGTTCCGAAAAGAAAAAAACATCATACGAATACATGAAAAATTATATAAAAAACTTAATGCTAATACCTTGTCTGTCATTTTCAATGAAACCTGTATAAAACAGAGATTGTTGCCCAAATACACAATATATATATATATATATATATGTGTGTGCGTGTGTGTGTGTGTGTGCAAAGTATTCCTTTCCACACCACCTGATGAGACATTGGAAATCCAATGTCGAAACAAAATGTACAATTGGTAGTGGATATATATATATATATATATATATATATATATATATATATAAATTTTACATGTTCTAAAATATAATTTATAATAAATATTCACAGCTTTATAACTGTTTTAAATTAATGTTTTGTAAATTTTTCTTCCTTCCTTATTCACTCATATATATATATATATATATATATATATATATATATATATATATATATATATATATATATATATATATATATATATATAATTGGTTAGTTTTTGGTCATAATTAAATTAGACCGGTACACAGTTGTATTAAAAAGTGTTCAATACAATTATATTGTAGAACTTTCGAAGATTTTTCATTTGGAAATAAAGTATTTCCGCTACCTATGTTTTTACTTGTCAGTATCTACAATCAGTTTAGAAATAATGTGAATCGCCTGAAAATACCGAAAATTTGAAACCTAGGTTACGGAAATAATCAATTTCTAAATTACATATATATATATATATATATATATATATATGAGATGACGATATATAAATATTTCATTTATGAAGAACAATTTTAGAGGAAAAATATATGAAAAAGTGGAAAATTTTCGTTTGACTTCATCGGATTTATTATATTATTTATATATGTTTAATCCAAAAAATAAATTAAATGAAAAGAAGAGAACTTAACTCGTTAATATTACTTCCCTTGCTGATAACTTGTACGACAGAATTCGACATTCAATAACTGGAAACAGACTCATATAACATCATAAAAAGCAAATCAAATACTTTATCATTGATATCGCCCAAGCAACTGACTTCAAAACATTTGAACGGGATTCTATATACAACTAAATATATTTTGAAACATATTCATGCATCCAGTATTAGCGAGGACGCGCAGTATGAGACCTTATCCACGATAAAAGGTATGTTAAAAAGAAGTTTTTGTCTAGGTGACTGTGGTGTCGGCTCGGTGTAAGAAATCGGTGAGCCGAGGTCGAATTCCAGTCGTATGTGTTTCATTATGCACAATTACCTTTGGAAAAGGTATAAACCCATCTCTTCTGCCCCAAGGTTAGGGTTAAATAGCAGTACAGATTGAGTTATACAGCCTTGGTTGGCAACCGGTCTACCTAAGTAAGTAATGACAAGTTATTGCAGGAAAATCTTCTGCTTATTAAGTCGTGTTTCTAAAGAGACATTATCACCCAAGCTTGTATCACGTAGGGCAATTAACTGACTGACTGATGCCGAATAGCTTTATAAAATGGATAAAAAAAACTGGAAAACAGATTCTGTGTATAATAAGAATCAAAAGATAACAATGACCGAGGGAAGATCACAATGAGCAGGCGGACGTAGAAGTTTTTTTTTTATTAATAGCACCGAAGAAATATGTAAATAATAACACTTACGGTTTCATTATAAAGGCGGCTCTTGGAAATTAATACGATATAAGTAACAATAACTCACATAAAAAAATGCCCCAAAGACTGATTGCATCGCGTTGATGATTGCTTATACACATCTCTACTTTATTGGACATTCGCCTCTTGAAGATTATAACACAAATATTTTTTCCTTGTGTACGCATGCGTCACCGGAAGGGAAGGACGCACTCCACTGTACGTGTCTCATGTTGCTTGTTGACCTTACAATTCATAATACAGCATAATTATTAGATATCAGTCTCGGGGTTTCTTGCCTGCCGTAAGTATCTTATACAATAATTATAGCAAAGTATACCACTGGCGGCTCTGCCTTTTGCTTATATTATAAACTACAGCCCGTTATTTGAGTAGTTCTATGGCTTGACGGTTAAAGATGTCTGTATTATGAGTCTATAGATTAGCCATCGACTCATTTGTGTAAATGACAAAGAAGGAAACTGAAATTAATCTTATACAAACTATCAGAAAGCAAGAAGAACCATTAAATGTAATTTATTATCAGTCTGCACAAGAGGTGGCTTAAGGAGAAAGTTAGATATTGGTAACGTCAAAATCAAATAGGTAGTGAAACTCAAGTAACTTGGTCGCATAGTAAAAAGTGACGGAAAATATGACAGAAAAATTCGAAGACGCAAAGTAATATCGAAAGTTGTTTTCCAGAAACTAAGCAAAGTATTCAAACAATATATTTTTTGGAATCACAAAATTTAAAAATAATGCAAAACTGTTATGTGATACCTAAAATTCTATGTGGTAAGTTCACGAATTCATAATTCATGCTGCTGAAAATATTTAGATAAAAAATTGTAAATTGTAATAACAAGATACTAATTACTACAGAAGACTAATTAAAGCAGAACATTTCTCCCTTTGTCGGCATTTTGATGGAGACTGGTTAGAAATCGTTTTTTTTTTTTTTTTTTTTTTTTTTTTTTTTTGTTATGTTCACGACAAAAATAAATCGTGTTTGGCACCTGAAGATTCCAAATCTGACGTAACACCTTTCGATTGAATCTGAAAAAAATCTTCAGGTAACTAGCGATTTTTACCTCTACACATATTTGTAGAAACCCACTTTGTATCATATTATTCCTGACCTGGCGTCTCGACTTCCTTGTGCCTTTTCTATATATTTTTTCATGGTAATTGTTCGAGTGCGCTATTCGCTGTGGTGCCTAATCTTTATGAATTTAAACGGAGTAGTTGATGGGCAATACGGTTTCATCAATTTACAATTGCTAGCTGCAGCCGTAAGTTCTATGCTAACACTTAATTTTCTCTCACTTTTCGCTCATGGAACACTCTTCCGACTACATGCTTTCCAGACTACTTTGATCCTCAAAAACTTAAATGTAATGCCAAACATTTTCTACTTTCTTTCTGTTTAATCCTCTATTGTTTCACCCTTTAATAATGTTAGACATGTTTTCTCACTGGTTCCGGATAATGTCTTTTACAGAATATCACACCAGAAAGAAGAGAAAATAAGACTTTGTAACCGATAAATATATACATTCATATTATGCTTTATATTATAATGTCTTATGAAATATAATAATAGAAATATCGAATATATATTTAAGAAGGAAATAACGAATGAATTAATAAATGAATGAAATGAAAGAAACAATGAAGAGACGAAAGAAATAAAGAAAGAAGGAAAAAGAATAGATGAATAAATTAAAGGAATAAAAAACAATGAAAAAAAAGAAAGAAAAATGAAGAGAAATGTAAGAAAGTAAGAAAATTCAAGAAAAAGAAAGAAGGAAAACAGGAATAAGGAAGAAAGGAAAAATGAAAGAAAAGATATAGAAAGAAAGATTATTATGTCTTGGAGAAATGTAATGATTTGAAATAGACAGAGATCTTGTGAAAAAACCCAGAAACTTTTGAAAGAAAGCATACATGCAGGAAGCGATAAAAGTAATAAATGACACTCTTTCTCTCTCTTTCTCTCTCTCAGTGTATATATATATATATATATATATATATATATATATATATATATATGCTGTTCATTATTAGATTGTGTGTGAAGCCGTTATACCATGAGGCAGAGCCCAGTATAAAAGGATATATGCAGAAAATGGTCTGATAAATTTAAACACGAGATAAAATAAGAAAAGTAATGTGAAATCTTGTAAATAGATCAATAAGATTTTACTACAAGGCATATTTTCCATTAAATAAAGAAATAGCAAAATTCAAATCAGAAACATGTGTGTAGCTGCATTTAAATGCCAGTGATTCAGAAGGGAATTGGTAGGCTTCAAAATAAGCCTTTTCAATAATTTTATTCGAATTATAATTAAGAATTTGATAATAAAAAGAAATGTTAATAAAAGCTGAAATCGAATTATTTTTAAAAATGGCCGCCACCGCCAACTAAAATATTTTAACACCAAAACCAAAAAAACAAAAAACTAAAGGAAGAAATACTAATAATTCTCCTTCACCTTTGGTTAAGCCGTAATGAATCGTTAGACAATAATTAATTTTTAGCGGAACGAGCAAAAACTTAACCAAAAGCAAAAATAAACGAACATTGAAAATAACAAAAGATAATGATTTAAAAACAAAAAAAAATTAGTGGGTGAATTGAAACAAAGCAGACGATAGTTGTAAACATGAATTCCTTGCTTATTTGTTTGCGATTCTTTCCACAAATAAATCGAATAAGAATAGGAATTTTATCCAATACGAGAGATACGGATTTTATTTCCTTTTAGTTTTATTCCATGATATTCGAGTTTTAGAAGAAAAAAATCCCGCACATAAGTCCTCGGATGTTCAGATTAGTAATTTATTTTAAAATTATTTTGCGTGTGATGCGTATCTCAGTCTGTAAATATCTTCCTGATTTTATAATTTCTTTCTTTTGTTTTTTGCTATTTTTTTTTTGTTTCTTTGTTTTTTTGCATAATAAAACTAGGATCGCTTTTTATATAGGTGGCTTTTAATATATTGGGTTGTCTGTTTCTTTTTCATTTATTTCTTTTTCCGTTGCATATATTTTTGAATTCTGTAGCCATTTGTTTTAGAATATTTGCTACATTTCAAATCAGTACATACATACATACATACATACAGATCCCGTGACTCCCCAGTGTCGTAGGGGTACCACAAGCACTGTACCCGCGGTAGAAGTGGCGTTTCTGTGGGCAGCATAACCTGAGGGAGCCCAATCCTGCCAAAGCTGATTTTGAGTTCCGAGTTTTTCCTTCTCCTAAACCGGTTGCCACCCAAGGCTTTAGAACCCATTTTTTCTGCTATTTACACATAGTTTGTGGCGGGAGAGATAGATTCATACCTTTCCCAAGAGTATTAGCACGAAAGTGAATGTAATGAATACGACTTGAATGTTTACTCTCCGATTCCTTAATCCCAGACACCATCCAATTACGCCACTAAGCCTCATTATATTTCCTAGAAAACCAATGTAACTGAAATCTAAAAATTTACAATTTCCATGACAATGTTGGTGTTAACCGCCAGCACAGCAATATCTTGCCACATCTTTGGCTCCCGTTTTAAATGATGTAGACTGATTCTATTCAATCGATTGCTAGGTCTATTGCTAGAAAAATCGTTTAACTGGTCGTACGATGCAGCTTTAATCATCAAAATCCGTCTTATACATTTATAAATTATAAATTGATAAATCTAAAATTCTTCCGTGTATAGAATATTGCTGCCATATCTGACTTGGTGCTCCGGCTATATATCTCCATATTTTTGACGTGTCTTCCTTCTGTCTTTTCTATAAATATTTCAATAGCAATTGTTTAAATAAATTTCTTTTTTGTCAATTTATTTTCCCCGTTACAGATAAATTGTGCATATGGGAACTTTAGGACTTCATAGACTTGAAGGTATTATGTTGGTTTTAGTAAGAATATTAAGTTAGAATTTGTTGTTTTCGTGTAAGGAATATTGTAGTATGTTTGGGTCAATAACTGTGGCTAGCTAAATTTAAGATAAAACAGACTGAAGACCAGCCATCCACCATCCCCACTGTTGGTCGTATGCCACATTCTTGTATTTGCAAAATAAATATTACTTTCCTTCTTGGTGTCTCGACTGTAGGAATTGAAGAGTACTATTAGACTGTTAGTTAGGTTTCACTGTTATGCTGTTGAACAAGTTATATGTAACCGTATGTTTTTTTAATAGTTCATTTTATCACACTTCTCGTCTGTAAAAATCCCTTCCAGTTTTCTGCTTTTCTGCAACCTACAATCTTCAAAAATTTAAATTTACCATAAATCACCATATTTTGTCTTCCTATAACTTTTTTCTTTTATTGTCCCTTCTACTCACTAAAGTCTCCTCATTCTCTTTCACTCCCAGCAAGATCCTGGGCATGACGGTAAACTGCATCCGGCAGCAAGGCCTATAACTGGGAGGTTGTGAGGAGCATGAAACTACCTCTTAATTGCTGTTGTTCTCAGGTCCACTCTAACCCGGAGTGGTAGCACCTGTTAGGGTTCCAGCTATGGGGCATATAGTTAACCCTCAAACTGAGGTCAAAACACTATGAAAGTATAAGAATACACTTTTATAGAAATATATACATAAAAATAGACTTTTATAGAAAAATATACATTTTTGAAGGAAAAATATTACCAACAATATGTTTTTGAAGGAAAAAAGTTATTCTCAACAAAACATTTTTGAATACAAAACTAGAAAACATTTTCAGTTTTGTAAAATAAAAAAGTATATAAACTACAAATTCTCATTAAAATCTTACTAAATCAACTTTCCCACTATAATCGAACAATAAAAAAAATACCTTCAAACCCCACTTTTTTGGCATTAAATAACCTACAAAGGTTAATATGCCGTTAAACAAAACTCAAACTCACTCCCAGTAACCACTTACGTCTTAGATGCATTATCGCCTTGGGGTGAAATAATTTTAATATAAACACACACACACGCACACACATATATATGTGTGTGCGTGTGTTTGTGTTTGTGTGTGTGTTTGTGTTTGTGTTTGTGTATGTGTGTGTGTAAAGTGTAGAAAAAATTGATTCACCTGATTCGAAAGTAAACATGATCAATTTCAGAAACAATTTTAAAGAAAACTCTGAAAAAATACGGCACAAAATATTGTTTGAACTCCTAAATAAACTTGATTTATTTGAAGAAAGATATTATAATAATCTAGAACTTACACTACTAAGAAAATGGCTCTATACGGAGAGAAAATTAATTTAGTGTATATACAAAAATAGAAAGAAACGAGCCAATACCCTTTGGGAAAAATAATAATCCAATTTTTCTCTCCCTAGATATGGGTTACTTAGTAAAACTTGTATAACTAAATCATTATCTCAAAAAATATTTCAATGCAAAAATATTTTCTAGTTTAAAATAACCTGTAAAATGGTGCTAAGCTCTAGAAAACTTATCAATCAATGAATAAGTGATTGGTAGATCAAATCAGAGAGCCCTCCAGAATACCATTTCTGATAGTGAAAAGATTGCTTTAAACAGAAACAAATCACAAAGTTTCGCAGACATGTGCAAAAGTTATGCAACTAAATGTTTTTTATTTATTCTTTACTAAAATCTCATTCCATTTTTACGTTTTAATGTCTACGTGGCTTTGTGGGTGACAAATTGTTTTCCACCTTAAAGTTCAATTCTCACCGGCTACTCTATCATTATTGCCATGGAATATATTTGAAAGAGATATATTATTTATTTCCCCAAATCTAACAATCTCGGCTTGGGAACACCACGCCGCGTACATCGAGGCGAACCACCCTCATTCCCTTCATATTCCATTAGTAAATAATAAGTTCCACTCAGCTTCTTGCCAAGACCTACTACTTTGGGAAAGAGAAACCCAACATGATGCTTTTCCGACCGTCACTGTCTTAATCTCTTTAAGTCTAGGATTAACCGTTATCTTGCGCACATGCGAACATAAACTACGTCTCTTAATCTTACCGCTCGTACAATAACCGTGTTCGTAAACTCTCGATTCTGAGTGGCTCTTTGGTCTCGAATAATGTGAACAATAGAAAAAGATATATATTTATTTTAATTATTATTTAAATTGAGCGTTCAAATGTTTTTGAAAGTTATGGTTCTTTAAGATTATTGCTTTTCCATATTCCAAAGATTTTGCATTTAATATATATATATATATATATATATATATATATATATATATATATATATATACACACTACCAACCATAACTATTAGGCAACCCAAGTTTAAAAATAAAACTGTTGTATTTCATACTAATTTTAGTATTGATTGCCAAGTGGATAATTCTAAATGAAAATAGAATAACATGTGCATCATGAACTGATCACTTGCGACTTTTGGTGCTCTATTCCCTATGCTAGTCTCTTGTTCTTGGCTGGCCGAAGTAAAGGTTTCCTGGCTGCCTTGTAAAATTATGCAAAGTAATAATAACAAAATAACCATCCTATTTTCATTTAGAATAATCCACTTGGCAATAAAGACTAAAAAATATGAAATACATAATTTTAAAAAAAATTGGGTGGCCTAATAATTATGGTCGATTGAGTTTTTTTTTTAATCGTATCACCCCGAGCAAGGCGGTAACGCTACTGATGTGCAGAGGGCTACGTAATAGTGAAAAGATATCTACTCCAATTGAGAAAAAAAAAAAGTGAGAAGATTGAAAAAGAGAAAGCCTGAAACCACATCCTAAACAGGGAACAAGAGATGAGCCTCTTAACCTGTTCAATAGACGTGGGTGGAGTGTGAACCGGCCGATAGATAGATCTATCTCGAAAGAGACATGACTGACTGTGCAGAAGATTATAACTGTTCTGGAGAACAGTAACTCATATGCGATTATAACTGTTCTGGAGAGTTTGAAAACAGTTTAACACTTTCCATAGAGATCAATCCATAGAGAATTTTATAGCATTTCTAATAAAGGTGACGCCTAAAATTAAACATGACGAAAGCAATACTTGCTTACTTATATCTAGAAAAGTAAAACAAATTTATTTTATGTCTAAATTTATAGGATGAGTTGTCATTATTTAAATTACTGTCCTCATCTTTGTTGTTCTTATCACAACGTTTAGCGATTGCTGCTGTTGTTGGAACTTGCTGTTTGTCTTTCCTTCTTCATTAACAGATCCAATATTGTTTTTATTTCTGTGTTAGAAATAATATGGAGGTTTTCATAGCCTAGTATTATCGCTGATTTATTTGTTTTTTGAATACAATGTGGCTTTGATTTTTCTCCCCGAGACTAAAAGAGACTGTTAAGTTTCTTTTATACGTGAGACTGTGATTTGTATTTTATTTTCCTTGGTGACTTTGTCATCAAAAATGTCGAATTTAAATTCTTTGATCCTTCTCTTAAATGCTTCAAAGACTGGAGAAATTCTCCTGCTCATTGATACAAACTAAAATCTTTCAAAGTAAAAAATGGATAAGGAAAGAGAAGAAAAATCGACCATGACAAATCGGATATCTGAAACAGCTGTTTGTCGTCGCGATCAAACATTATCTTTGACGTCGCCATTTTGCAACCTTAAACTCTTGATTATTCCGCCAAAAACTTTTAAACGAAACGCTATCAAGTCACGTTTTTAAGTTCGGTGTGATTTACCCTTACAACCTTTAACTTCATCTTTTCATTATTCACGTCTAACCTTTCTTCTGGTCTCTTGCACTTTCTTTTTTTCTTTCTTTTTCTTTTCAATGAAGCTTTCTCTGTCTATCGCTTTCTAAATTTCTTATTTCTTTCGGCTTACGACCATATCACGTTGAATACACCGGTTCTCGCTCGATCACCGAAGTTAAGCAACGTTGACCCTGGTCAGTTCTTAGATGGGTGACCGCTTGGGAATACCAGGTGCTGTAAGCATTTAATGACGGATGTGCGTTGTGGTGCAGTGGATATCGGCTCGGAAAGAGAAATCGATGAGCCGAGTTCGAATTCCAGTTGAATACCCTGCGTTCACTTAAGCACTGGTACTCTTGGTAAAGGTGGTACTCTTGGGAAAGGTATTAATCCGTCCCTGCCCTCCAGTTATGGGTTAAATTAAGCACTGGTACTCTTGGGAAAGGTGGTACTCTTGGGAAAGGTATTAATCCGTCCCTGCCCTCCAGTTATGGGTTAAATAACAGTGTAGGACTTGGGGACCCTACCCTTAAAAACAAATCCCAATGAATCTTGGTACTCGAAAAGAAAATTTATTAGTAGACACAAAACTTATATAAAAAAAAAACAGCAACAATAAATTGTTGAAAAAAAAAGGTATTACCAGCAATAAATAAAATTTAGTTATATGACCCACCGAGGTTGATCAAAACTTATTTATAAATGGAACTTTGTCTATGTGTGTGTTCGTTACCTATAAACTCCGAAACGGCTGAACCGATTTTCTTGGAAATTTACACAGTTGTACTATAAGCGTCTGCGAGTGTTCTTAGTTAGGTTTTTTGTCGAGGTACCCCCGATAACTATCGATAATCGAATAAATCGAGTGATAAAAGGAGTGGTCCGATTTTAATCAAATTTGATATCATAGACAAAGACATAAGAAACGATATTCAGAAGTTTCAAGGTTGCAGTTCTTACAATAGTGCAGAAAATCGATAATATATATATATATATATATATATATATATATATATATATATATAAAAGGTAAGATATATGTGTGTGTGTCCGTTTATCTGCCTGTATGTCTGTATCTTTTCAGCCCTTTTATTTTAGTTTTTGCTACGGGTTTGGCTCTAAGGTATAATCGTAGTTCTTAGTCTCAGCCATGATACAATTTACTCAGAGGACTTATTTAGCCTTCAAAATTCAGTTTAAGACGAAAAAACTTATTTGATATCGATAGCAAAATTTCACTTACATCCATTCATTTTTCTTTCAGTTTACGGTTTCGCTTTAACTGGAAACAACTATTGCAAAGAGTTTGAGTTCCAGGACCATGAATTAGTTTTAAAGCTTTCATTACACCCGAGCAACGCCGGGCTATACTGCTAGTATGCCATAAAAACAAAACAACCAACCCCAAAACAAAAAAAATAATCATTTTTTTTCGTATCTTATTCTCATTTTCTTTTCTTCTGATTTCTTTTCGCCCGGTTCACACTCCACCCACGTCTATTGTACAGGTGTAGAGGCTCATCCCTTGTTCGCTGTTTAGGATGTGGTTTCCGGCTTTCTCTTTTCCAATATTTCATTTTCCTTTTATTTTATTTTATTTTATTTTATTTTATTTCAATTGGAGTAGATAGACTAAACTATCGCCCGGTTCAAACTCCACCCACATCTATTTTACAGGTGTAGAGGCTAATCCCTTGTTCACTGTTTAGGATGTGGTTTCCGGTTTTCTCTTTTCCAAATCTTTTCACTCTTACGTAGCACCCTGCACATCAATGGCGTTACCGCCTTGCTCGGGGTGATATGATTAAAAAAAACTGATCTACAATTTTGTTTCTTTTCGTTATTGTTTATTTTCTGACATCTATCTATTGTGTTCATTTATTTTACTCCTCGTCTCTCATTTTCTCTCTTTTTATTATTCACAACATTCTTTCTTTTTCTCTTTATTTCTCTCTCATTCTGATCCATCGTTTCCTTCCATCTCTCTCTTCAGCATCTGTTTATTTCTACCTTCTCATCTGACCAAAATGCCTCCTCTCTCCCTCTTTCTTTCTCTTCCTCTCTCTTTCTCTCTTTCTCGCTTCTTTTTCAAAATTTCTCTTAATGTTTATCTTTTTTTATTTTCTTTCTACCTTCCATTTTACTTTTCTTTTTTTCTTTCTCTCGCTGCTGATCTCTCTGTTCCTCCCTCTATTTACGCCATTCTTCTTTCCTGTTTCGCTCATTTTTTCTCTTCTGATCTGTCTCTCGCCTTTTCTCTCCCTGCCTCATAATGACTTTCTTTCTCTCTTTCTCTCTCACTCTATTCGTTTTTCTCTTACTATCTCCTGATTTCGATTTTTCTTTCATCTCCGTTTCTTCTAATGTCACCTTTTCTCTCACTATTTCTCTCATTCTTTCTTTTTCTCTTTCTCACTCTCTTTCTTTCTTTCATTCTCTCTCTCTCTCTCTCTCTCTATATATATATATATATATATATATATATATATATATATATATATTGGAGTAGATAGGCTCAACTGGAGTAGATAGGCTTAATTGGAGAAGATATCGCCCGGTTTGACACTCCAACCACGTCTATTGAACAGGTGTAGAGGCTCATCCCTTGTTCCCTGTTTAGGATGTGGTTTCCGGCTTTCTCATTTCCAATGTTTTCACTCTTACGTAGCCCCTGCACATCAGTGGCGTCACCGCCTTGCTCGGGGTGATATGATTAATATATATATATATATATATATATATATATATATATATATATATATATAATTTTCATGTCTATCTCTCGATTTCTATCTTCCTTTTTTACTGCTTTCTCTCTTTTCTTTCATTTACTACTTTCTTTCTTTTCTTCTGATATCTCGGCATTTGTCTCTCTCTCTCTTTCTCTCTCTCTCTCTCTCTCTCTCTCTCCTACTTTCTCTTTTATTCTCTCTTCCTCTCTCTCTCTTACTTCGGTTTACGTTTTTAATTTCTTCTCATCTTATCTCTCACCGTTGTTCCATGATATATATATATTGTTTCTTTTCATTTGACTCCCACCTTTCTTCAGTTATTTTCTAAGCGCCGCTTAGATGAGGCACAAAACCAAAAGTATGGGACACCTGGTGAGGGTCAAACTCACTACCCAGTTGTAACTGGTTCTAGCCTGACAAGTTTGATAACCATTACACCACGCTGAAGTGCTCCCATCTTTCTTCAGTTTTCCCTCTTTCTTTCTTTCTTTCTTTCTTTCTTTCTTTCTTTCTTCTTTCTTTCTTATTAATTTCCCATTTGCTCGCATTCGTTCTTCTTACACACACATATTCCTTAATGCTTTATTTTCTTTCGAATTTTATCTTCCTTTCGTTTTCTTTCTAGATCACTTAACTGTTCATTATCTCTCTCTCTCTCTTTCTCTCTCTCTCTTTTTATTTTCCTTTCATTCTCTTTTTTCTTTATTACTATTTCATTCGTCTTTCTTTTGCCAATCATTCTTTTTTGTATGACTTACAATTTTATCTGATAAAGATCAACGGTTGTCAAGGAGAGAATAAAATCCGAAATAATACCACACGTTTTACTCGCTTTTCTTTTCCTCTTTTTACCGCCTTTGTAACATTGATGCTTTAAATCTCATCAGATAAGGAATCTGAAACCTGCTGTTTGTTGGTGGAATACTTTCACTGGTAACCAGATAACGATTGCTTTCTCCTCAGACGGATGAAATGGAGATAAAAATAGTCCCATAGACTGAAGGCATTGACAGTGGGACTATAAAAAAAAACTTCCACAATGAAGATTTACAAACATAGCACACACCTTTGTAAATTTAGACAAATGAAAAAAAAATGTCGCAGTAGTCATGGAGACACAGGAGATATGATCCAAATTTGGTAACATGATCAATCTTTTCAGTTGTTGAGTTATTCAGCGTTTCCCATGTCTCGCCGGACATTTCACCTTTCACTTGTCACTTATTCAAAAATAAATATAAGATATATAGGATTGTTATTTTTTGCGATTTATTTTAATCATTTAACCCCAAGAAAGGTGATAATGTCACTAAGACGCAAAGGGAGAAAAAGAATGAGAAAACTTTAGCAGGGAGCAGAAATTCAATCCAAAAGAGGAAATAATGGATAAATCTCTACTCCTTAAAAAAAAATACCGTCGGCAAGAATTAAATGGAATTATTCTAAAATTAGATCTTAATATCATTAACACCTTGCTTGGGATAAAATGACATATATATATATAAAAACATGTTACGGAAATCAACGAATTTTAACGAAACTTGGTTATAAGCAACCGACAATTTGAAATGAATTGTTTGAACATTATTTTTTATCGATACTCATATTTAAGTAGATATTCTGTTTTTAATGAAACAGTATTATATATTTATATCTACCGGCCTGATTATTTACGATAAATTTTTATTACGAAAATGTGTACCATTCGGCAGGATTCGAACCTGCGACCCCTATCTATATAGGGAAAACTACCGTTTGATTTGGTAACGTCTTAGATCTCTCGACCACGAACAGCCTCCAGTCTAAATGAGGTTTTTATCAAGCCTATATAACGACAATTCATTTCATATATATATAGTGTATCGAGGCAGCAAATAATTTTCTAAACATATACTGTTAAATATAAGAGACAATGAATGTCTATTATGTTTAATCATGGGCCGTTCTGAAGGTCGTATTTTGACTTTAATTTCAGTTGAAAATAAAGACAAAAATTCTCCCAAAAGAACGGCTCATGAACGGCTCATGATTAAACATAATAGACATCCATTGTCTCTTATATTTAACAGTATATATATATATATATATATATATATATATAAAGTGAGTGTCTCCTCAATTACGGGCATCCACTAAAAATAACTTTTGAAGTTTATATATATATATATATATATATATATATATATATATATATGCCAGTGAATATTGGACAATATCATCAAAGATGAAAGAAAAAGAAAAACAGATGAAATGTGATTCTACAGAAGGATACTGCGGATATCATGGACCGAGCATATGAGCAATGATGAGGATTTGGAAAGAATGGAAACGAAAAGGAAATTAATATTGAGCATCAGGAAGAGACAACTAAAGTTCTTGGGGCATGCAATGAGGATGGAGAGCTTGCAGAACCTGATACTAACAGGCCATATGGAGGGACAAAGATACGAGGGAAAACAGCGGATAACATATTTGAAGGGTCTGAGCAGGTGGATAACAGAACGGGATTGCGTGGTGTAAGAGGTGAAAGCCACCAGGGATAGGGAGACGTGGAAGGCCACCATCGCCTACGTTCTGAAAGGACAAGACATAGAAGAAGAAGGAGAAATAATTTTGGAGACATTCCGTTTATTTTTAATTCAATTTATTTCGTCTCTTGGTCTGCATACTAGAGAAAAATTGATAAAGAAAATGTGACCTCAGCCAGACATCAAACCCGCATCCCACCCGCTCAGCTACGAAGCGAGTCATATAAATTTGCCTTTAAGGCGCACTTACTCGATGTGCGTTGTGGTGCAGTGGATGTCGACTCGGAACGACAAATCGGGGAGCCGAATTCGAATTCCAATTGAATTCCTTGCATTCACATACGCGCAAATACCCTTGGGAAAGGTATTAATCCGTCTCTTCCTACCAGTTATGGATTAAATAATAGAACAGACTGAGTCCTGTAGTCTTGGCTGGCAATCAGTCTACCGCAGAAATTTACTGCGGGATAATCTTCTGCCTAGTCAGTCATGTCTCTATCGAGACATGATGGCCCAAAGCGTGTATCACGTATGGCACTGACCTGACTGACACTCGTTCAGGCATTTCTCAAAATCGATATCTACTTAGTTTCATATCCGAAACGTAAATCAAGGAATTCATGGATTTAGTTTTTAATCCTATATATATATGGGGCGTATATTTGCGTTTAGATGAAGTTTCAAGGTAAACAAAAATAAAAGAGACGTTCATATCTAAAAACGGAAAGAAATATTTGAAAATTCTACAGAAGAATTTGGTACCGACAGGACAAATTTAAAGCAAGACAGTCACATGAAAACAGTGAGTAACCTACTTAACGAGCTAAATGGGTGGTTGAACGGCGACTGGCAAAGATGGTAGTAATACAAACCTCACTTCTTTTGTTACTAATGTTCACGCAATACAACGCCTGAGAGCCATTCAAAGTGGATGGCTACCGTGTGAAGTTGTCTTAGTGCAGGAAAGGACAAACGTTAAAGATATAGACTTGAAGTAGACCTTTTAAAGGAAGCGGAAACCTGCTTCTAAAAAGGAAACCAGAGATAAACCTCTACTTTTGTTCAAAAAACCAAGGAGGTCTGTGAACCAGTGAATCTATCTATTCCTATTGATGGAAGAGAAAGAGAAAAAAAATAGTGAATAAAATTTCAGAGTTCAGGTGCAGACGTACAGTACAGAGCTGAAGCAGTGTTTACTAAAAGGGACAAAAGATAGGAAGTCGTGAAGAACCATGATGTCTCACGTCTTGAAAGGACAGGACACACACAAAAAAAAATAGAGAACTACACTTGCTAAAAATAAAACCATGAGTTAGCTTTGCTTTTTTCACTTGCCTCCTCCTACTTGGTTAGTTATTTCAACGTACCTGCTTCTCGGTGTGAGGCTAATACGAATAAATCGGCCGTAGAATGTTGGCTTAAATGCGAATAAGCCAATGCTTAAGAAGGCTTTTGCTGCTATTTTAAAAACTAATAGGACGCCTATCTCATTCTCTCTGATACGTCTTGTCTTGTCGCTCTATAAATTTTCGCTGGAATCCCGCCTATTTTTTTTTATTTTATTTTTTTGTCATTTCTTATTTGCCACCAATAACCAATTTCTCCAGGATTGTTATTTATTTTTTATTATATTTTACCACAAGCATTTAAATACTTCAGTACTTTTTTGTTTTTAGTCTGAAAAATTCTACGCCCAAAG
>JBBBDQ010001286.1:2757500-2785000 GCA_037127315.1 Ascarosepion bandense | reverse complement strand
TCAAAAGTGGTTCTTCCGCAATAACTCGTTTCAGTTTACATTCATCTCGAGGAAGCAAATTCTTAAAGCCTTTTCATTTGCTTCGAGTTTTCAACTTAGTTATATTTTCAACAGCCTTATTTATCGTTTATCTCTACAAAGCTCCTTTGATATCTCCAATGTGTACATTCTCTCACTAAATAATTTGTTATTTTCAGTTTTTCAGAAGTTGTTAGATCATTCTATTTACCATGTTTCAAAATATATCATGGACAAAAAGAAAAAATAAGTTTTATTACATTCCCGAGTCATTAAGTTAATATGAGTTTTATGTGCATACTAACTTCAGTTAATCCATCTTCGTAATTCCAAAATTTGAAAATTTTATCTGCTTAGATGTGGCACAATGCCGAATGTATGGGGTACTCACTACTCAGTTGTAATAGGTACTTGCAAGACAAGCATGCAAACCATTAAACCACGCCTAGGTGCACAATTTGTTTTTAAATATGGACATGGATGATAAATATGGATTCAGAAATTTTTTAGTTATTGGGGTTTCTGTGATTTGCGTAAAAACTTCAGATAGATAGATAGATAGATAGATAGATAGATAGATAGATAGATAGATAGATAGATAGATGCGAGGTTGTGCTAAAAGTGTATTGTCTCTAACCTTCAACTCAAAATTTTCTTGTTTGGGAATTTGGTCAGATTTTTCGCTGAGGTTTGTGCTTCAGTGCCCCTTCCCAAATAGATAGATAGACAGACAGACAGATAGATAGATAGATAGATAGATAGATAGATAGATAGATAGATAGATAGATAGATAGATACCTCTTTCTAGAACTAAAAATGTATCCGAGCCAGAATGTATTTCAAACGAAGAAGGATTTTATTCCAAAACAGAAAGAATTTGAAAAGCTTTTTAGTTTGTAAGAAGATGCGAAGACTACATCATGTCATATGGTTTCTGATAACGTCAACATATTGGAAGAGACACTCAAGACGACTAAATTAAAATCAAACTAGCCCTACCCGTTCGCTCTTTCCTCGTCTTTCCTTTGAATTTACCCTTCCTCTTAGCGGGGTCAAGCATAAACTGATTTTAAAGACCTTGTCGTAAATTGCTAAGACGGTGAAGAAGAAAATTCCTCACTTAATAGGAAGGGCGCCATTTTTTCCTTTTTTTTCTCTTGTCAAGTTCGCAGAGTATTGGAAAGAATAAAAAAGCAGGGATGTATAAAATCTCAATGCATTTTTCTATTTTATTTCAAATGAATACAATTCACATTATTCTTTTTCTTGTGTTTCTTTCTTTCATAAGCGTAGCAAGGCGGGGGCAAGAAGGGAACAGTCGCTCTCTGGCGTAGATGTGAAGGTGCGTAAATTTGAGTCTGGCGTTAAAAATTCATCTATAGCCTAATGTAGCCATGAATACTAGTTTTGTAAAAAGAAATCAGTATGAGTTTAAAAACTTAAAGATCTAATAGTTTGTTTTCTGTTTGTAAAACCATGGAAACTATCAGATATATATATATATATATATATATATATCTATTTCGTTTGCAATTACTATTTCTTTCTTTCTCATAAACTTTTAAAATTATTATCTTTCAGTTTGTTTTTCCTCTTTTTCTTACACTGTTTTTGTTACTTTCTTATTTCTACACACTTTTGTTTTATTTGCAGTTATTTTCATTGAGTCTTTCTTTATTATTCTTTCTTTCCTTTTATTTATCATTATTTCCCTGTTTTTTCAAACTTTTTCATATAATTTTTATTTTTGAAACTTTTACTCTTTTATTTCATTTCGCTTTGTTTTCATTCATTTTTGTTTGTTTTTCTTTCTTTTTCCTTTCTTTCCTCTCATTTATTATTTTTTCACTGTTTTTTTTAAGTTTTTTCATATAAATTTAATTTTTGAAATTTTTACTTTTTTTATTTCTTTTCGCTTTGTTTTCATTCATTTTTGTTTGCTTATTTAATTCTTTTTTCTTTCTTTCGTTCTTTCTTTTTCTTTCTATTCATTTATCATTGTTTCTCTGTTTTTTCAAGCTTTTTTATATACTTTTGATTTTTGAAGTTTTTGTTTTCATTCATTTTCGTTTGCTTCTTTCATTCTTTTTTCTTTCTTTCTTTCCTTACATTTATAATTTTTCTTTTTTTCCCTGCTTTTTCATACACGTTTTATTTTTGGAATTTTTCCTTTTTTTTCATTTCGCTTTGTTTTCATCATTTTTGTTTGTTTCTTTCTTTCTTTCTGTCTTTTTTTATTTATCATTGTCTTTGTTTTTTCAATCTTTTTCATAGACCTTTTAATTTTTGAAATTTTTACCCTTTTATTTCTTTTCGCTTTGTTTCCAGTTATTTTTTGTTTTATTTTCTTTCTTTCTTTCTTTTTTTCTTTCTTTCTTATTCTCTTTCTATCTTTTTTACTTTATATACTACCCTCCTCTTCCTTCACGTTACTGCTTTGTTCTCACCATTCTTTTTTAGATTTTCACTTTTTTGGCCGATTATCATAGACTCTATAATATTCCAGCAGCTGAAAACCCAAATCAGCCGCCAAGCCTCGAAAGAAGAGGTGGGCACTTTTCAATAATAATAATAATAATAATAATAATAATAATAATACGACTCGGCCAATTTGACTCGGACAAAGGTACGAGCTTTCTCCTCAACGTGTACAAGATGGAGACGGAGACATACCATTGTGTCAGTAGTCATCATGTAGGAAAGGACAGAAAATTCCAACCGCCTCCCTCGTTAAGAAATGTAAGCAAAGAACTGGGAGAAGTGAAATAAAATTGGCGGTGGGTAGGGGGAAAAACCTTGAAAGCGAAGACTGGGTGCAGAGGAGAACGACAAAGAGTTTAGGTTTGATAGGGCGGGGAGTGTTCTATTTTTCATAGGATGCGCAGCGGTGGTAAGAATTGTTGTGGTGAGCTCTTTGTAATTTGGTTCGGGTCAAGAACAAAAATCCTTTCCGAATATGTAAAAAAGTAAAAAATAAATAAATAAATGAAGAAAATCTATGCATCTGCGCAGGAGGTGATTGTTTGTTTTTTGCATGAATAGACAGCATCTCTCTGACTGCGACAATTACTTGCGGTCAATGTCCGGTAAAGAAAAATAAAAATAAAAATAAAAACACCGGTTATCGCCAGATGGCCGAAGTTCAGCAGTGACAAGCCTTCTTAGTATTTAGATGGGTGACCATTTAAGTGTGCGTTGTGGCACAGTGGATATCGACTCGGAACAACAAATCAGAGAGCTGAGTTCGAATTCCAGTTATATTCATTGCATTCACTTGTACACAAATACACTTCGGAAAGATAATTAAAAATAAGCTCAATGTTGTCGTAGAAAGAGGAAACTATATTAAATCTCTCCGATATTAAATCGTTGTTCATTTTACGACATATTTTTTTTTTTCATTGAGTCTTTCTTTATTATTCTTTCTTTCCTTTTATTTATCATTATTTCCCTGTTTTTTCAAACTTTTTCATATAATTTTTATTTTTGAAACTTTTACTTTTTTATTTCCTTTCGCTTTGTTTTCATTCATTTTTGTTTGTTTTTCTTTCTTTTTCCTTTCTTTCCTCTTTCTTTCATATAATCCGCCTCTTCCCTCCAGTTATGGGTTAAACAGTTTATGTTCTATATCCTTGGCTGGCAACCAGTCTACTGCAGAAAGCAATGGCAACCTACTGCGGGATAATCTTCTGCCCAGTCAGTCATATCTCTTTCGAGACATGATTGTCCACTTATGGCACTTGACTGACTGACTATCTAAAGTAGTTGTTATCGGCATAAAATGAGAAATTGACGAGCTAAGATCAAATTTCATCTTCTTTTACTGTGATCACTTCCGTATTTACGAAATTGGGAAAACAATGAATAATCCACCTAGGATTTATTGGTGAAATCGCCGCGTAGACTTGTCTTGAATAGCAGCAACTCAGCTAGAATGATTTTTGTTAGATTCAAAATTGTGGGAAAAGCATCACGAAATCATATTGATATCTTTTCAAATTACACAAAGTATTATCATTCTTTCAAAAACATTATTATTCACGAATGGTTAAAAAAAATATTATTGAGTTATTATTGTTTTAATTTGATTGGATGCTCCGTTTATTTTAAATAGAATTTATTTCGTCTACAAGGTTGACAACTCGAGAAAACTTAATACAAGTAATGTACCCTCCGACAAAATTCGAACCTGCATCCCAATTTTCAGGATAAACTAAAGTCTGCTCGCTGGTGTTTATTTTTTCCCTCAGCTACGAAAAACTTCACAAGATATCCAATTATATTTTAGTTCATTGATTATTTCAGATTCTCCATAAAATCCGCAGATATATATATATATATATATATATATAATATTTGTGTATTTGGTCAACACATTTTCTTTTAGACATATCAGATTAAATACATTGCCAACATTGTGTATTAAATTAAGCAGACACAATGTTTGCAATTTAATTAATCTCTCTCTCACACACACACACACACACACACACACGCACACAACACACACACATGCACTAACACACACACACACACACACACACACACACACACACACATATATATATCTTTTTTTTTTAAAGATTCTTAGTGGTACAAAATTTAGTAACATCAAGGAATAGGCGGAATTTATTAAAATAAACAACCGCTTTCATTCCAGATCTCCTCAAGTTTAATTTCTGGAAAACTTAGTCTTAGAAAATAACATTCATCTGAGAGGAGGAGAGAAAAAATATATGCTAAAGAACCACATTCAAACCTAACAAGCAATCTCTCTGCTTACAGAGAGAAAGCTTGCGCGATTTTATGCAAATGGTTATATATATGGGCACTCAATAAATGAAATTAAGTCTTCTATATCCTCACTCATTCTCTCCTTGTAACCAGTCAAAAAAATATGTCGTAAAATGAACAACGATTTAATATCTGAGAGATTTACTATAGTTTCCTCTTTCTACGACAACATTGTGCTTATTTTTAATTATCTTTCTTTGTCAAGAATTCATTTGTTAATTAAGCCGATGATAGTTTAATGATGACTTTATTTATTTTGCGTATCAGGAGTGTCTGTTCTTCTTTAGAGTACTCCCTTTTAAGCATCTACTCACTGGTATCAAGAATGAATAGCCTTTGTATTGACGATTGAAAAGGAATTCGCATCATGTTAGACGAATCAAGGTACCAAAAAAAAAATTACAGTAGAATTAGAGTTTATTATTATATCGAATTACATAACTAAAATGTCTTAACAAATTTTCTGGAAATTAACAGATAACAATTCTATTATGACCATAATATCCTTCTTAGCATTCCCGATTTATTTCATAATTATACCTCCGTTTCGTATTACAAATACGAAAATGTGCTGAAAAGTTCTTCAAACGGATGAATTTTTTCCGATACCCTTTTTAGATTATTAAGTTTGACTAGATTTGGTCCTCTGGGATTATTCGTTTATATTATTATTACTATTATTATTTTTCATCATATTTCGAATTCTGCTTTGGTCTCACTACCAACCAAGTCTGCGGGGAGACCTAAGGCAGGTCGTGGCGTGTTGTTATGACTCCATTTCATGTCTTTCTATCTTCGCTATCATCACTAGCATTACATAGATAAAGTTTTCCTTAGTGTGTGGGCTGTACTTAATAAGACAATTTTTTGTATATCTCTTAAGCTGGGGTTTCCAGGGATTCTTTTAATGTGTTGTTTTGTTCCATTTTTTATCATTCCAAGTGCACCTACTATCACTGGCACAACTCTTGTTTTCAATTTCCACATTTTTTCTATTTCAATTTCCAGGTCTTTATATTTTGACAGTTTTTCAAATTCCTTGATTGCTATGTTACAATCCGCTGGACAAGCCATATCAATTAATAGACAAGTTTTCTCCTTCTGGTTTTTAACAATAATGTCTGGCCTGTTTGCTTCAATCTTTCTGTCTGTGTAGATGGTGTAATCCCATACAATGGTTACATCTTCTATTTCTGTAACCGGTGCTGGGTGATGTTCATACCAGTGTTTGTTTACAGATTTTCCATAATTTTTGCACATTGCCCAATGTAAATATTGCCCAACTCTATCGTGGCGATTATTATTATTATTATTATTATTATTATTATATATCTATATAACGATATATATATATATATATATATATATATATATATATATATATATATATATATTATAACAACTAACGAAAAAAGTTCAATATGAGAACAATCACAATCTTATTACACACGTTTCAGTTGCATGCCATTCACGCTGGTTGCGTTTAATCTGTTTTGACGCGTTGATTACCAGTACAACCGATTTTTTTCCCTAGACAAGAGATGATAGTACAAAGACTTCTTATTTTTTGTGCATTCTTCATATTTTTTATACTTGTATACAATTTTAAAATATAACATGAAGAAGACAGACATAATGTCGAAATATTGTTGAACATTTTCAAACACTCTTTTCTTTTCTGCAATCGTGCTCTTCCCTACGTGTCGAAAAATATTGAAAGACTTATATCAATCATTTTGTTATTATTATTATTATTATTATTATTATTATGTTATCATTTTTCATCATATTTCGATTTCTGCTATGGTCGCACTACCAACCAAGTCTGCGGGAAGACCTAAGGCAGGTAGGTCGTGGCGTGTTGTTATGGCTCCATTTCATGTTTTTTCTATCTCCCCTATCAACCCTAGCGTTACATAGACAAAGTTCTCATTATTATTATTATTATTATTATTATGTCATTTTTCATCATATTTCGATTTCTGCTTTGGTCTCACTACCAACCAAGTCTGCGGGGAGACCTAAGGCAGGTAGTGGCGTGTTGTTATGGCTCCATTTCATGTTTTTCTATCTTCCCTATCATCCCCAGCATTACATAGATAAAGTTTTCCTTAGTGTGTGGGCTGTACTTAATAAGACAATTTTTTGTATATCTCTTAAGCTGGGGTTTCCAGGGATTCTTTCAATGTGTTGTTTTGTTCCATTTTTTATCATTCCAAGTGCACCTACTATCACTGGTACAACTCTTGTTTTCAATTTCCACAGTTTTTCTATTTCAATTTCCAGGTCTTTATAATTATTATTATTATTATTATTATTATTATTATTATTATTATTATCCAGGTGTTCCTAATTTTCTCTTAAATACAATACTTTTACTCGAGACATGAAACAAACGATAGATTTTCATAGAAAGTTATTTAGCATGGTATATTGAGAGAGGTTTTCTGAGCTTGTCAGCAGCACTATCTATTTTTTATCTTATAGATTGGTAGCTTTCATTTTGATTTTCTTAATGTTTGTATTAGAATTATATTCTTCATTTTTAATGGAAACAAAAAGGAAATGTATACTTAATATCAGAAGGAGACAGCTGAATTTTCTAAGAGTCACAGTGAGGAAAAAGGGTTTGGCAAATCTAATACTCACAAGACAGACTGAAAGCAAGAGAAGCACAGGAATACAACGCAATCACAATTTAGTGAACTTAGGTTAATGGATGGTGGAACAAGGTTTAGGAAAGATAGTTTTAGAGAGTCATGATCGCCATAGTCCTGAAAAGACACACTACATAAAGCAGAAACATGATGCAATATTTTGTATTTATTTTGAATTGAGTAATTTTCAATAATCCTGAAATTATTTTGAACTTTTGTTCTCATCTTGGTTGATGTAGTAGATATAGTAGTTAGTTATACATGTATTAGTATAATCTAGTGGTCATGAGTTCGATCCTTGGACTTGGTAGTAGCAAACCAAATTCCATGATGAAAGAACAATAATTTATTCTACAGGATATTTCGCAATAATCAACGAGATAATCCACATCAGCCAATCTATGGGCACCTGATGATGACCAGAGGATACTTGATCGAAACGTTGTGTCTATTATAACAACTATATCAACCAAGATGAGAACAAAAGTTTGAAATAATTCAAAGATTAATGATGCAATATTATTGGTTGTTTCTAAATGCAAAATTCTTGTGATTCTTATTTTGCAGATCTTATTAAGAATAAACTAACAAGTGATTTAATTAAATATATAATACCTACATTTTTAACGATAAATTAATGAGTGATTTAATCAAATATAGAATATTTACATTTTGTAACGATAAATTAATGAGTGATTAAATTAGATATAGAACATTAAACGTTAAATAAATGAGTGATTTAATTAAATATAGAATATCTACATTTTGTAACGATAATTTATGGAGAGATTTAATTAATTATAGAATAACTGCAATTTGTAACGATAAATTAATGAGTGATTTAATTAAATATAGAATAACTGAATTTTGTAACGATAAATTAATGAGTGATTTAATTAATTATAGAATATCTACATTTTGTAATGATAAATTAATGAGTGATTTAATTAAATATGGAATATATACATTTTTAACGACAAATTAATGAGCGACTTGATTAAATATAGAATATATACATTTTGCAACGATAATTTAATGAGTGATTTAATTAATTATAGAATAACTGCATTTTTTAACGATAAATTAATGAGTGATTTAATTAAATATAGAATATTTACATTTTGTAATGAAAAATTAATCAGTGATTTCATTAAATATAGAATATATACATGTTAACGATGAATTAATGAATGATTTAATTAAATATAGAATATTTACATTTTGTAACGATATTAAGAATTTGCAGTGTTCATTCTGCATATTTTGTATTAAAACATCGGGAAAAGAATGGATGGCAAGGAATTGATAAAAACGTTATCAGAATAGGTTTCATATTTGGAGTAGATAGATCTATCTATCGCCCGGTTCACACTCCACCCACGTTTATTGAACAGGTTAAGAGGCTTGTTCCCTGTTTAGGGTGTGGTTTCCGGCTTTCTCTTTTCCAATCTTTTCACTATTACGTAGCCCCCTGCACATCAGTGGCGTTACTGCCTTGCTCGGGGTGATACGATTAAAAAAAAATGTTGAAAAAGCAAAATAAAAATAGAGCAACTTATCATTTGTCAGTATGTTAACAAGAACTAGAATGGAGTTGAATATGGATGAGTTAATGTATAAAAACTAGAGTAACCTTAGTTTGAGGGCATCGACGTGCGATCATGGTAAGTCAGTCAGTTAAGTGCCATACGTGATACACGCATGAGCGATCATGTCTCGAAAGAGACATGACTGACTGAGCAGAAGATTATCCCGCAGTAGGTTGCCATTGCTTTCTGCGGTAGACTGGTTGCCGACCAAGGCTATAGAACCCAATCTGTCCTGCTATTTAACCCATGGAAGGAAGAGACGGATTAATACCTTTCCCAAGGGTATTTGCGCGTAAGTGAATACAATGGATTCAACTGGAATTCGAACTCGGCTCCCCGGTTTCTCGTTCCGAGTCGATATCCACTGTACCACAACTCACATCCTCTACACTTTTAAAGATTTTGTTCCTCACAATGTACCAAAAACTGGTAGCTTTGTTACAAAGTATGCTAAGCCTATTAAATAACAAAAGGAGACAGCAATAATAATAATAATAATAATAATAATAATAATAATAATAATAAAATTAAAGCGTCTTTTATTTGTTGGTGAATGCCGTTATTCCATTGGTTAGTCACAAGCAGATTACAGGGCAGATGAAATCACTGTATCTGATTGAGAGCTTACCATCGTGCTATGGTTTTTTGTCTTTTTTTTTTCTAACAATGAAAGAACAAAATATCGTCGTAGGTTCTAGATTAACCCTTTCCCCGCTCAAAAACTAAATAAACATAATACCCCCACCCCGCGGACGCAGGACGCTTTGGCAGTTGCCATTAAGATCCACTCGCGTTTCCTCTCCTCAATCTGTTCTTTAATGTAAGAATTAAAAAAAAAACGAGGTAGAGAAAGGCGATTCGAATCAATCCCTCATTTTCTTTCTTCCAACCCATTTCCTACCCATCTCTCTCTCTCTCTCTCTCTCTCTCTCTCTCTCTCTCTCTTTCTCGTGTAGGTGTGTCGGGGTCTGGTAGGAATGGAAAGGGACTTACTTTGCAAAACCCACTCAAGCGTGAATTGAATGGTTGTAATTATTCGCGAGATCTTTCTCGCAAGTGAAGGGTCTTATACTTTCTTTTCCCCGCTCGAACCCCCCAAAGCTTTTATTTTCTATATCTCATATTCATTTCATCTTTAACCACTTCCTCCTCCCCATCACAGTCGAGGGTGCTCGCGAGTTCGTATCTCAAACACGCGCCTTTTGTAAACAAAACACCTGTCCAACCAAGTCCAGAATGAAAGATGGTAAAGGAAAGTGAAGCACAATTGGAGAGGAAACGAGTTCGGCTGTTCAAACCCCCATCGAAATTTCTGAAGCGTCAGTTTATTATCAGTCAAGAGAAAGCATGTATGGGAAAATGGGTTATCTTTCTTCCTAAGTTTTTGAGTTAAAAACCTCGACAAGTCTTAATACATTCAAAAGCATTTTGCCATAAAACTAAAGCCGATACAAGTAATTTAAAATATTTGGTATATGTCTAATTGAAGAACAAGTTTTATGGGTACACTTATACTTCAAGAAAGCGTACGTTGAAATTTCTGGTACATATTAGCGGGTAATAGGGCTTGAAAAGTCTGAATCTTGCACGAAACATTGAACAGAAGAAGAAGCACTAAGAAAACTTAATTGGTTTCTTCGAACAAATAGGTTAGCGGAGATAAAACCAAAAGTGAATTAAAGAGCCAAAGTTTGTTTACAGCTGCAAGGGATAAGAAGTCGTGGTGATCCATGATCGCTTAAGTTCTGAAGGGACACAGAATATAAAAGAAGACCCTATGTATATCGGTGCTAAACCTAAATAAACAAAAATATAATTGGTTTTCCAAAATGTTTAAATTTAAGAACGCTAATAAATACACCAAACAATAATCATTCTGAAGTAGGTAAATATAAAATAATTTGCCAGAACTGCTGTTCACAATACACTGGGTAAACATGCAAAAAATTAAAAGTAAAAGGTAGCTGTGAACACAAAAGGGAACTTATACACAACAATTTATCAAATGCATTAGATAGCGAAATAAATTCAAAATAAATTTGCCCTAAAGAATGTCACACTTATTAAAAGAAAAAAATGACTAACTTCGATGATAGTGCTGGTATTGAATCTTATCAAAATATAAATTTCTGCCTTGGATTGTTTTTTTTTTTTAATATCTCCATTCCTCAAAGAATTACTCATTTTCCTAGCCAGCATACATGACTATGAGATGCTAAAAGGAAAACGGCTAAATTCATCACCTAATATTATTTGAAATATATAAATCACTAATAATTCACAGTCTCAATTAATTATAATACTAATTTGCATTAAAATTAATCAAGAACATCATTTAATCACTTTTGTTTATATGAAATTGAACTGTGTCACTTGGTGTCCTCCATAACTTATCTAGACTTCTCGGGTAACTTGATGAATATTTATAAGCATTTTAAATTTAAACATGTTGAAAAAGTATTAACATTTTTTTCTTTTGTATATAATTACTTGCTACAAATTAACTTTGCTTTGATAAAGTTTCTCAGATGACGAACGCGTCGGCTACGATAAGTTTTCCTTTTTTCTTTATTCATATTGTCTTTTGCAGATATATTCTATTTGAAATTTTACACAAAATTAATTATACTATGTCTTTCATTTGACAGTCAAATTTAACATGTCTCACCCTTTATAATAAATTTAACATGTCTCACCTTTTATAGTAATATTTAAGTTGCAGGATGAAATAGGATATTCTTTAACTTTATACCTACCATTTTCTAAACCATCAGAAATTTTATTCTTTTTAATGGCTCTTCAGTGTTTGATTTTCGTTTACTATGAAATTAACAATTCTTAGCAATCGAGAATTTAAAGTAATTTCAGCTGGCAACTCTTAAGCCATACACTTGAAAATTCTCGAAGTATTGACACTTCTTGAGTAATTGAAATTCTATTCAACAGCAAAGCCATAAGATTGTTAACTACACAGATTTCAAGTGCCGACAGTACATCTAACTTCGAGTAGTTGCTAAATAATAGCTCATTTATATTCACACATCATAAAACTATCAACATATACATCGTTATTAACATTATGTTATCTGCCTGACTATCTGTCGCACTGGAATAATTTTCTGGAAAATCGCATTTAATCACTTCATGCATCAGTTAATCCTTTTAGTCGGTTTCATTTTGGTGTTATCTGATTTAGACGAAAGAACACCCAATCTGAAAATGCGAGGGGTTAGATCAAAAGGTCAAGAGTCTTGATTTTGAATAGGCACGGGTACCCTTTTGTTAGAAGGTTGCCAGTGAGCGATAAAGCCAAAGTTGCATACAACAAATTGGAGATGTCAGCATCAAACAGGCACAGAAGTCGAAATAACTGGGAAATGTTTTAGCATACGGTGGAAACTGTGACATCGAAATAGGAACACGTGTTGGAATGGCAAAAGTGCGTTTCTAAATTTGTCTATACTTCTGAGATGAGGTTGTATTTACATAATTTACATTGTCGGAGTATTGTCCTCATCTTTCTTACCATATTTACGTAACTGGATGTGTGTTGTGGTGCAGTGGATATCGACTCGAAACGAAAAATCGAGTTCGAATTCCATTTGAATTCATTACATTCTTTTGCGTACAAATACCCTTGGGAAAAGTAGTAATCCGTCTCTTCACTCCAGTTATGGGTTAAATAATAGGACAGATTTCTAGCCATTTCTTATGAAATGTGTATTTTGGAAAAATTTGCGACGTATACGGTTTCAGTTTTTTCTTAGAAGTGAGTGATAGCAAAAGAGAATCTGCGATAATACATGGAAAAAAAAAGTATCGACCACCCCTACTGCCATCAACAACTGGTCGCAAACGACAGGTGGTCGCTCACTAAGGGCTCATAGTCATGATCTTTTTCCGCCAGGGACGTATATTCCACTCATCATGGATGGCAACCAGTTTACCGTAGAAAGATTGACAGAAAGATTGACAGATCGAAACCAAATATTGGCGGGAAATGCAAAGAGGTAAGGGGATACAAATTATTAAACTGCTAGGTAGATTTTTTAACCAAAGTATTTTCCAAACAAATCAGCTTAATCAAATTTCATCGCCTAATTTGCGAAATTGAACGAAACGTAGAGCTTGTAAATCTCGATGAAAAATGTTTGTGATAACTTCGACGATATTAAAGATTTAGAGGATTTCAGCAGGCGTCAGCGTGTTGCAAAAATTATGGTATTATTATTTTTTTTTAATCATTCCACTCCAAGCAAGGTGGTAATACCACTGATGTGCAGGGGGTTACATAAGAGAGATAAAGCTTTAGGCAGGAGGAGAGTGAAGAGAAAGACGAACCAGCTACAAGGGGGAGGTGAAAGAGAAAGAGCAAGAGAAGGATGTGAACACATGAGTGAAAACAGTTACGAAGGTATAGAGAAAGAAAAAGAACAAGTTAAACGGGTTGATGTAGAAAGGACTGGAGTCAAGTGGATAAGAGATGGGAATTGACATTGCATTTAACTTCCTGGAGGTTGTAGCCGCCAGGAAAGCAAGTATATGGAAGGGGGTTCTACAGGCGGGAGGTACGAGAAAAGAAGCAGTTGGAGTAGAATTGAAATAGAAAGCATTTGTTTTAAGGTTTTATTATTTAACAAATAAAATAACTGCACTATTTTAAAAACAATTTAATTATTACTATAACTGATTCAGTGGAACCTGTTGTATCGACCACACCTACTGCCATCAAAAACGGGTCGCAAACGACAGGTGGTCGCTCACTAAAGTCTCATAGTCATGATCTATTTACGCCAGGAACGTATATTCCACTCATCAGAATATACATATTAGAAATTTACCATGTAATCTGGTAATAAATAAATGAGAACATAAGAAAATGGTTTAAATTTAAAGAAATTTATTCAGCATAATTCATTTTGAAATTTTAAAAAACGGATTTACAAAATATATTTATGAAGTGGACTTTAAAAATAGTCAATCATTGCATTTCTTTTCATTTCTTTACTAGTACTAGTCATTCTTATGAAATATGTAGTTTGGAAAAATTTGCGACGTATACGGTTTCAGTTTTTTCTCAGAAGTGAGTGATAGTAAAAAAGAATGTGTGATAATACATGAAAAAAAAACATACAAAAAACTGACAGCGATCGTGGGTGGGGGTAGAGAAAAAGAGATATAGAGATAAATATACCCAGATTGAAATAGAGCAGATAGATACACACAAAAAAAAAATAAAGGAACGAAAGAGATAGACATTTGAAAAATGGACATAATTATGATTTTCCTAATCCCTGAATTTATCAAAGTCAGTACAGAGACTGCGATAAATCCCTTCAACATGTCAAATGCAATACATGTTGTACAAAACAGCCGATGTTTTACTGTGAGGTGAACTCAGGCAATGTACATTTCAACAAGAAATAACAGTTTGATACAACACTCAGTCAGTCAGTTAAGTGTCATACGTAATACACGCTTGGGCGATCATGTCTCTAAAGAGACATGACTGACTGGGCTGAAGATTATCCCGCAGTAGGTTGCCATTGCTTTCTGCGGTAGACTGGTTGCCGACCAAGGCTATAGAACCCAATCTGTCCTGTTATTTAACCCATAACTGGAATGAAGAGACGGATTAATACCTTTCCCAAGGGTATTTGTGCGTAAGTGAATACAATGGATTCAACTGGAATTCGAAATCGGCTCCCCGGTTTCTCGTTCCGAGCCGATATCCACTGTACCACAACGCACAACACTACAATAATAAAACAATGAGGAAGTGTTCTTGGCTTAGATCAAATCAAAATGAAATACAATACTCATTTAGTTTCTCCTAATTTAGAAATTCGCAGTGTACGGCCAAAATGGATTTTTTTAAGTGGTTGCTTAATCAGTGATTTTTACTCGTTGATGTTAGTCGTTGGTTGCGTTCTGGAGGTGGTCGCTCACTAAGGGTGAATTAACATCAGCAAATCGTCCGTGCATAGAAAAATAGGTCGTTAACAAAAGGTGGTCGTTGACGAAGGGGGTTGCATACGACAGGTTCCACTGTATTTATTAAATGAAAATGCAGTACTTCTGTTTGCATATCTTTTCTTTAAGTTTTTATATAGAAGAACCTGATTTCTGCTTTTTCGAGAACTATAAACTATAAACAAGACAAAAAGTTGACCCCAGAAAGAAATATTTACGCATGGCTAGTTATATGTTGCATGCTTAAGAGTAAGGTATCCTAAGAATTTATGATTCGCTGTTAAAATTGAAAAATGGAAAGAAAAAAAAATTTAAATATTGTTCACTATGAAGTTCTATAAATGAAAAGAAATTAAAGAAATTATTAAACTGCTAAGTAGGATTTTTGTCAAAGTATTTTTCCAAACAAATCAGCTTATTAAAATTTATATGCTCGCCTTGCGAAATTGAATAAAATGTAGAGATGGTAAATCTGGGTAAAAATATTAATGATAACTTAAACAATAATAAATACTTTGAAGTAGAGTTAGATATTTCAGTTGTTAATTTAAACCAAAATCTAAGACAATATCTGGACGATTTCATAACATGAGTTCATATCTGACTGGTGATAAAATTTAATTTGCAAATATATATATATATATATATATATATATATATTTACGGATGAAAACTGTAAATGATCTGAATGTTGCAGTGTACAAACATTATGTGAAAAATATACTAAAAAAATTCAATGTTTAAATGTTTAATTTTTATCCATCTTTTTCTCTATTTTTTTAAATCGTCATCACCTCCATGCAAGGCAATAAAGCCACTAAGATACAACGGGTTACCGGGTATAAATGAATTAGGGACAGAAACATGAGAATAGAAAAAGTAATCATTAGAACAGTGGATAGCGATTGATATTGCATTTAAATCTTTGCTGATTAAAGTTGGCTAGAAAGCATGGAACCGGAAGGGAGTTCCACAAGCGAGAAGTGAGACGAAAAAATATTGTTAGCATAGAAATTACGGCTACATATGTAAATTGATGAGATCTCAGAGCCAGTCTAGTTGGTTAGTTAAGTACCATACGTGATACACGCTTAGGCGATCATGTCGCGAAATAGACATGACTGACTGGGCAGAACATTATCCCGCAGTAGGTTGCTCTTACTTTCTGCGGTAGACTGGTTGCCGACCAAGGCTATAGAACCCAATCTGTCCTTTGCTGATGTTAATTGACCTCCAGAACGCAATCAGCGACTAACATCAACGAGTAAAAATCACTGATCAAGCAACCACTTAAAAAAATATAGCTTGGGGAAGAGAGGGATTAATACCTTACCCAAGAGTATTTGCGCATATGTGAATGCAAGGAATTCAACTGGAATTCGAATTCAACTTCCCGATTTCTCGTTCCGAGTCGATATCCACTGCACCACAACATACAACCGCCAATTTAGTACTGCTCTTAAATTTAAAAATCCTAGGTACCATAGCGAAGAGTTTATCCGCACAATTACCATGAAAGGATTTTCAGAAAAGAAACAGAGGTGACATTACGGCAGTGGGGAAGTGACGAAAGCCGATAGGCCAGATTATGACCAATAATATTGCTGATACTTCTTTTGACTTTATCAAGGACCTGAAGGTATAAAGGGAACTGCACCATATGTGATAGAAATATTCTAATTATGGGCGAATGGTAGACTTAGAGATATGTAAATTAACCTACAATTAATCTCGATTAAGATCGTGTATACACAATGCATTTCCCATAAGAATGTGAAATCCTCTTGCTGAGAGCGCAATTATAAAATTGCAATTAGTCGGCAGCTGTTTAACTTTTTATTATCTTAGATCAATCATGTTCGTCAGAATTTGTGGCAGCCTTATTAACTCATTATCGTACCTTCATGTAATATTAGCTTATAATTATCCACAATATATTCTTGACGTTATTAAACGTTATTATACACTTTGCTATTAGAAGAGTAATTGCCTCGTATAGGTATTGTCTTTGATTACGAAACCGAACGTAGTGCATCAGAGTAATGCTTGTGTCCGACATCAATGAAGATCATATTTTAAGTGTCATGTATTTGAATAGAGATAAAAGGATGAAATTTTTTTTTTTTTTTTTTAGTAATATCACCCCGAGCAAGGCGATAACGCCATTGATGTGCAGGGTGCTACGTACGAGTGAAAAGATTTGGAAAAGAGAAAACCGGAAACCACATCCTAAACAGTGAACAAGGGATGAGCCTCTACACCTGTAAAATAGATGTGGGTGGAGTTTGAACCGGGCGATAGTTTAGTCTATCTACTCCAATTGAAAAAATAAAATAAAATAAAATAAAAGGAAAATGAGAAGATTGGAAAAGAGAAAGCCAGAAACCACATCCTAAACAGCGAACAAGGGATGAGCCTCTACACCTGTACAATAGACGTGGGTGGAGTGTGAACCGGGCGAAAAGAAATCAGAAGAAAAGAAAATGAGAATAAGATACGAAAAAAAAAATGATTTTTTTGTATGTTTTGGGGTTGGTTGTTTTGTTTTTATGGCATACTAGCAGTATAGCCCGGCGTTGCTCGGGTGTAATGAAAGCTTTAAAACTAATCCATGGTCCTGGGGGTGCCAGGATTCATGTGCCGGGGGTCTACGTAAGAGTGAAAAGATTGGAAAAGAGAAAACCGGAGACCACATCCTAAGCAGGGAACAAGAGATGAGCTTCTTCACCTGTTCAATAGACGTGGGTGGAGTGTGAATGCGTAAATATGAAACACGAAGGAAAACGTGGATGTTTAGTTAATTTTATTTTATCTCTATCCAATTTTCTTTACAAGAAGACAAAGTTGAAATTTTCTAACACATATATGAGGAAAGGCGGCTTGGAATTTCTGTGTAGTAAATTATATATCCCCTGTAACAAAAAGAACTAAACAATACACTTTAATAAAAACCTCAAAGACAAAGTTCCACAGAGTTCTGATAGCGTGTTCACTTGTGTACCTTTACAGTGAGTCGAGGCATAATATCAAAACTGTTAGAATCAAGCAGATACAAACATTTAAATACCTGGGAAGTGTTATAACAGAAGATGGAAAGTGCGACACAGAGATCTGAAGGCGAATTGGCATGGCGAAAAAGCATTCCAGAAGTTGAATAAGGTATTAAGAAACAGGACAATTTCGCTAGAAACAAGGAACAGAGTACTGGATTGCTATGTGTTGTCAGTTCTTCAATATGGCAGTGAATTTTGGACAATATCATCAAAGAAAATGAAGGAAAAACTTGAAGCAGCTGAAATGTGGTTATAGAGAAGGATGCTGCGAATATCATGGACCGAGCATGTGAGCAATGATGAGGCTTTGGAAATGATGAAAATGAAAAGGAAATTTATACTGAGAAGAAAGAGACAGCCGAAGTTCCTGGGACATGCAATGAGGTAGGAGGGCTTGGAGAACCTGACGCTAACAGGCCAGATAGAGGGGAAAAGAGACAGGGAACAGCAAAGGATAACATATTTGAAGGACCTAATCAAGTGGATGATGGAACGAGGGTTTCATGGTGTAACAGGAGAAGGCGTGCTAAGAACCATCAGGGATAGGGAGACGTGGAAAGCCATGATCGCCAACGTCCTGAAGGGACAGAGCACATAGAAGAAGAAGTAACGAGTTATAACAGCGGAGAAGAGGAATCGAAACTTATACGGAGTAGAGAAAATTACTTTCCTGTCTGGGTGAATATAATAGCCGTGATGACGAGAAATTAGAACCTCGTTTGTAATATTTTTCTTTGGTGTGCGTAGAAAAAAAGAAAAGGAATTCTTAAATATAGATTATTATTCTAACTGTTAAAAAAGAAAAAAAACAATAACAACAGCGACAACAACAGCGGTTGGTGAAACTCCAGAAATAACACCAAAGGCAAATTGAAATAATTCAAAAGAAATCTGAAAATTCTCCAAATTCTTTCTCTCTCGACGTGGTGGCAAATAGCATAGCTAAATTCACATACAATCCAGATTATGAAATTATCTTTTACTTTTAACACATAAGCTAAGGTTTGTGTAAGAAAAAAATGCAACAAAATTATTCAGTAATTAATTAATAGAATTATTTGAGTTTCGGGATTTACCTATAAATATTTATTTAAAAAAACTGGACAAGTGACCAGATTAAATAAACAATGTGAAGAATTAAAGAAGAATTTGCAAAAACGTTTTCAAGATGTTCTGTCGGATGAGTTGGGTTGGTGTTCTAAAATCAAAACAAAATTTCAAGAAAAAAAAAGTTCGACGCAAGTATTTAAACCGAAACATTGTCTACTTTTCGCATTATTACTTTAACTCAACAAACAATCAGATAGACCTGGAATAAATTGGTGCAATTGACAAGAATTGAAAATTTAAATTGGGTAGCATCGTCAGTTTCAGTCAGTCGGTTAAGTGTCATACGTGATACACTCTTTGGGTGATCATGTCTCGAAAGAGATATTCGGCAGTAGATTATCCCGCAATATGTAGCCTTTACTTTCTGCGGTAGACTGGTTGCCAGCCAAGGCTATAGAACCCAATCTTTGTTATTTAACCCATAACTAGACGGTAGAGACGGATTAATACCTTTCTCGAGGATATTTGCGCATAAGTGAGTGCAAGGAATTTAAATGGAATCTGAACTCGGCTCTCCGATTTCTCGTTCCAATCTTCTGTTTTTTTTTTTTTGCTGATTTTTCCAACTGGTTAAACAAATGTTTAACATAAATACCCATTACCAAGTCCAGGGAAATTTACTTTTTAAATTAAAAGATGGACAAAAATTTTCGAAGCTGAATCTTTCTGAGACGTATTTGCAAAAAAACAGATGGAAGAAGAATGTTAAGAAGTGTTAAATTAATTCTCATAAGTGATTTAGTAAGTTCTTTTTAGGATAAAATTAGCTCCAGTCATATTTTAACAATCTATGCTTGCAGATTAGGATTTCGCAGTTGCTTATCTAAATGATATATTGAGTAAAAGTTTATCTAAGGAACAACATATCAAACATGTAAAAATATATACGGGGTGACATGTTTAAATTCAATGAGGGAAAGTGTGAATTATTTTGCCTAAAATAACGTACCAGTGACAAGTTATTGACAAAAATGGTCGTCAACCAGATCCCTCTAGAGCAAGTGCAATTAAGAATATTCCTTCTCAAACGTTACTAGGTTAGAAGCATTTTTAGGATAAATGAATTATTATTAAATCTACATACTTAATAAGCAGAATTTAAAATCTCCACTGAACAAAAGACGTAGAGTGGAACTGAACTGATAAGTGTCAAAAGGCATTTGAATAAATCAAGTAAAGGAATCGTATTGGCTTCAGATGCTACTGACTATGGTTTAAGAGCGGCCATTCTATATAAATATTACAATGCTAACATGAGAGCCGTCAAACACGCTTCGCGTTTGGTACTGCTGGTAGCAAATGTTACAGCCAGATCGAAAAAGAGATGGTAGCAACAGTATTTGCATTGAAAAATGTTTCAAATTTATACACGGAAGGAGATTTCGTATGAAGACAGATCACAGATATCTATATCAATATCTATATCGAAAAAAAAGTAATTACTACGCATACAGCAAATAGATTATAACGCTGTGGTACCATCTTATTAAATTACGCTTTTAGGAAGGAATATCAACCGTTTAAAAATTAGAAGAAAGGATGGTCTATCAAGAGTGATACCAAATTGAGTATTTTTTTAATTCATATCACCCCAAGCAAGGCGGTAAAGCCACTGATGCGCAGGGGGCTACGTAAGAGTAAGAAGATTGGAAAAGAGAAAACCGGAAACCACATCCTAAACAGGGAACAAGGGATGAGCCTCAACAGCTGTTCAATAGACGTGGGTGGAGTGTGAACCGGGCGATAGTTTAGTCTATCTACTCCAATTGAAAAAAAACTACCAGTTATTCTAGATAAAATAAAAGTAAAAGCAGACTAAGACCTGTTTATTTCGAAAATTAAACAACAGCTAAAAGAAAGTCAGAAATTAAAACTTGCTTATTCAGCATTTGAAGGAGTAAAAATGTTTTCACAAAGAATAGTAATGCGTATCATATTACAACAACGAATATTAAATGAATTTCACAGTGTACATCCGGTAATTTCAATGATGAAATCTCTGATGAGAAGTTACACATACCGAACAAAAAGGCAGAGGTAATCTGTCAGAAAAATTACGTCATACGAAATTACAACCTTGGCTAAATACAGATACTACGTGGTCAACACTTCACATTGATTTCGCAGGTCTAAATGCAGCCGCTCTCACACCGGCGTGATGTGGCTTCCCTGTTCCTCTTCTACAAGTACTTTCATGGCTTCTGCTCCGATGAGCTTAGATCACTGGTGCCGCCTAAGCACGAATTTACACGAGATACTAGATTAGCAACTAGGTCCCACCCTTTTACAGTTAAACAAATAAGATGTAACCGTAAGTTCTACTCCAACAGCTTCTTTTCTCGCGCTTCCCGCCTGTGGAACTCCCTTCCACAAGTCTGCTTTCCCGACAGTTACAATCTCCAGGTGTTTAAATGTAGGGTCAATAGATACCTCCTATCACACTAACTCCCAACTATTCTCACAACACTCTCATCTACCCAAATCCTTACCCGCCTATCACCCACCCTCTGTCATTTCCTATATTTAACCAGCCTTTCTCCACTCTACGTAGCCCCCTGCACAGTAGTGGCAGTGACATGCCTTGCTCGGGGTGAAACGCTTATAAAAAAAATAAATAAATGGATTGCATTATCGGGTGGTAGTGGACATCTTTACTAAGTTGTCCGAAATTTGTGAGTGCAGAAACCTACATCTATCGTTACAATGAATATTTTGCATTAACTATTTGCAAAATATGACATTCCAAATGTCATAATCTCGGATAACTGTACAAAGTTCACTGCTTACGAATTTAATTGTGTAAAATATTCCCGATTGAACATATTATTAGCTCTCTTTATCACTCAAGGTCAAATGAACAAGCTGAACGGCTTGTGGGTACTTCTAAGGTACCTTACAAAAAAAAGCAAGAAATGAAAAGTGAGCGATGTAGCACTAGAAAAACTGTTGAAATTATGCCAGATAACGCCGAATTTCAGTACACTGACAGCAATGTCATCGACAGAATTGATGTTTATAAGAAAAAGGAAATTGGTGTTCAACAAGTTGTTACTAGATTAAAAAAATAAGAATAACGGATAAAAAAAAGACAATCTTTTGCAAAATTTGCAATTTTTTAAAAATGTATATAAATGTGAGAAGACATCTAATAAGGTCAGGAATTGCAAAAATTATTTATATAGTGAGAGGTAACATGAATAATGAAAAAATTTTCTGAAGAAAGGCTCGCAAGAAAGGAAGAATCTATGCAATTTTGTATGATATCATTGACGTACCAACACCCCAATAATTCGTTGAACATACAAATATGAGAACCAGTAAAAGTAAACGTACAGAAAAAAAAACTAGTGGTTGATCTAAAATGAAAGAAGTTCAAAGTTCAAACTCGCCAGAATAAGGAGAGGTGAATACCAAGAAACAAAATAAAATATTTAAGAAAATAAAAAAGAAATCTCAGATAGGGGGTGTTGTGGATTAAATAAAATATGAATTAAACAAGACGTCTTTAATAAAGAACGCAAAGCCAGAATTCCGGGAGAAATTTGATAGAGTTATTGTAGTGTTCGTTAAAGTAATGTTAGAGTCCATCTAGACACAATATTATAACCGTTAATAACGAATTATAACAGATAATTTGATGCTCATTAGATCAATGTTCAAAGCAACAAGTGCATGAATGTAAATATTTATAAAAAGAAAATATTGACTTTTACATATTTTTTCAGTTCAGATAACAATTTCTCAGTTGCATTGTGTACTTCTTTGCTCACTTAATAATCTATTCTATTAAAGATTATTTCGCAAGAACAGCCGTGCGATATAAAATATAACATCTTCGACAGATTCTTACAAGTGATTAAACTATGCAGTGAAATGCATCCGGACACACTGAGACATTAGCATAAAGTTATAAAAACTTATTCAGCTCTTGTAATTGAATTGCCAGGGCTTGTAGCCAAACGACTCCATAGATACGGTCATCTGCAGCATCTAACGGGAAATAAGTTACTGATGCTGTTCGGAATTCCAGCCATGAGCCGTGACCATGAACTCGGATGACGTAAACGCCTCTCGAAACCACAGATCCATTAAATTCGAACTGACCACACGGGAGCTGATCCAACATCAGAATTTTGAAAACTCTAATACATGGTTTCACGGAGATGGTGGCTTAAATATCAGTCATGATGACTGCGCATTACTGCCTACACACCCTTATCGATGTCTTCAAAGTAATAGAAAATGCAGCCCAATGGTTCAAGCAGAAAACAGCCATTAGCAAAAGCAGATATCTTTATTTCGAGATTGTTAATACATTCTGAAAATTGACTAAACTATCGCCAGGTTCACACTCCATCCACGTCCTGGGTAAAAAAAAGCAATCGCAGTCTAACAGTACTGATGAGCTGTGATACGGCGAAACGGATCTGTCTACGGATGAAAATATATATATATATATATATATATATATATATATATATTCAGATACTTTAATCCAAGCGGAAAAAGCAGGAAGGTAAATTCCCAAAACTCGATCCTAATTAATATTAAAAATTTTATTTTAATATTAAAAAATGATACAGGAAGAGAGCTCCATGTAATAAAATATTACAGAGCAAATATAAATTAAAATAGGATTAATTCAAGGATGTTGGATGACCATTTCGATATGAAAAAAAAATTAGACTGATTTTTCTCCAGTTTCTGAAAGGATTTTTTTGTTGCTGAGGTGATGTGTTATCCCCCGTGGGGATTTTCATATCGAAATAGTCATCCAACATCCTTGAATTAATCCTATTTTAATTTTTATATATATATATATATATATATATATATATATATATATATATATATATAATTAAAATTGATTTCAGAAAATTACTTCTATGAATTTAACGTTTTCGGATCACAGGAACTAAAATTATATTATTTTGTTACTTCTTCTTCTTCTTCATGTGCCGTGTCCCTTCAGGACGTAAGGGATCATGGACTTTGACTTGGCTCTCTCTTGTCGTTCCCCAAATTCTTCCTCTTGGTATCTCTACCATCCACTTACTCAGGCCTATCAAGTACATCTCGCGCTGCTTTCTCCTGTCTCTCTTTCCCTCTATCCCTCCTGTCAGTATTAAATTCCCCAGGCTCTTCTTCCTCACTACATATCGCAGAAACCACATCTGTTTCTTTCTTATGTTAATTATGATTTTTCCCTCATTTCCATCCTTTCCAACACCTCGTCGTTAATCACGTGCTCTGTCCATGGTATTCTCAGCATCCTTCTGTAAAACCATATATCTGCGGCCACAAACCTTTCCTTCATCCTTGAGGAGATTGTCCAGCATTCACTGCCATACAGAAGGACAGACATCACATAGCAACCCATCCTTCTCTTCTTAGTTTCCAATGAGATTTTCCTGTCTTTCAGTACTATGGTTAGCTTATTGTTATGGTGCCCTATCAATCGGAATGGACTCTTCCTCCGTCAATAAATAATAAACTGATTGACTTCCGACGAGGCAGCTGAGAGGCAGTCAAGAGGCAGTCGTGAGACAGTCGAGACGTAGCGTGATTAAATAGTTCCGGCTTACACTTCTATGCACTGATTACTAACACTCTTACTTGTATATATTTTCTATTTTTCTAATACACTGTTTGAACTTAGATTCTTGTTTCCGTATCTTTCTTCCTATCCCTAACAGGTCCCAATAACTTGGCGACGAAGATTCGCCACAAAACTTATAAAAGAAATCTTGATTCTCTGCCCGTTACACAACGTCTCCTCATGACTTTACATACACTTACGGTCATATCATTTTGAATACCCCGGTTCTCGCTCGATCACCGAAGTTAAGCAACGTTGAGCCTGGTCAGTACTTAGATGGGTGACCGCTTGGGAATACCAGGTGCTGTAAGCGTTTAGTGACGGATGTGCATTGTGGTGCAGTGGATATCGGCTCGGAAATAGAAATCTGTGAGTCGAGTTCGAATTCCATTTGAACACCCTGCATTCAGTTACGCACTGTTACCCTTAGGAAAGGTATTAGTCCGTCCCTTCCCTCCAGTTATGGGTTAAATAACAGAGCAGGCCTTGGGACCCTGCCCTTAAATAAATCCCATTGAAACTTTCTCCATCGGGGAGAAAGCCGGCTCAACCCCGACCAGGGTGAATCCGGCTTGGATACACATATGTTAGGCATATTTCTGTGATGTGCATGTTTTTGTGCTAGTTAGTGTAAACACAGCTGTAGACGCATTATCATGAACCCGCAAGCGAAAGATAATCCTGAGATTACACTACAATGAAAAGTAGTACTTTTTGTGAATAGTCAATTTTCATGTTCTCTCTTCCTTAGTGACTAAAACGAATGAAGAAAAACACATGCCTAACTAATTACGGAGACGTTGTTGTCATTTAGGGTGTGCACGACAGTGGAAAGTGTTTCTTGTCTAGACCAGTTAAATGCGTAAGAGATGAGAAATTCAAGAATTGCTTGTTTGAGAAAAGGGTAAACAAAATAAGCGACGCGGGACTGAGTAAGTTGAAAAGCAGGTAAAACAACGCTGAGCGCGTTGTATATACAAAACCTCGGCACCGCTGATCAATTTTCATAAATTGGCTGACATTTTATTCCTTCCACAGTAAAAGAAGAAAAAAAAAGTCTTTCGAAGAAAAATAGCCGTAGAAAAATGAACCTGGAGAATTTGATGTTTTGCCATTTTCAGAAGGTTTCTCTCTGTTTCTTGTGACTAATAGTAAGGTTTTAAGAATAGCACAACGATGTGGCACGGCCCTTTCATCATTTGTTTGCCGGACGAATTACTGAAGGGCTGGCTTTTCTCGTACTATATCTGAAGCTCGCACACACGTGTGCGTGCCCGTACACACCCGTGCGTGACCGTACACACGTGCGTACTCGCGGACACATACGCACGCTTGCAAGTGTGTGTATGTAAATGAAAAATGAAAAATTATGTTTCATCCTCTAAGGAATATTATCAAGGCATTGACGAAATGCGTCAGCTAAAACAAGTTTTCTTTTTGTTTTAATCATTTTGTTCTTCTACAATTATATTCTTTCAAAAAGTTCAGACACATATACACACACATCAACATTGCCTGATGAAGAGAATCTATTTTGAAATAGAAATATCGCAATGTACAATTAATTCATATATATATATATATATATATATATATATATATATATATATGGTCGTATCTGACTACCGGACAAACAGAACACGGGTCGGGGCCGATCCGTGCAATCATAGTAAAAATCCGGACAAGGAAAAATGTCTTCGTCAGAAATCAAACTAAACAATTCACAAAGAAAAAAAGAAAGAAAAACAAAAAAACATCCGAATGAACGCAGTAAAAATCTGAATTTAAAAACATTGTTACAACCATTACAGTATAACGCTCTACATTTGTATCGAGCACTCTTTATAAAAGTAAATGCATGAACAAAAAGGTAAATAAACCTACGAGTTCAACAACTTAGTTACACTGTGTATATATATATATATATATATATATTGATTTAAGTATAAGGATCATATTTCCATTTATCATTAAAATAATTACAAATGTATCTCGTTTAAAAAAGTGGGTATTTTAAGAAACATACTTTTCGAATAGAATTATTGAGGAGTTTGATAACACGGTAGACATATCAATCCCGAAAATATTTAAACGGGTTCTTTCTACTGCCACACCAAGATAAAATTGATTTAAGTATAAGGATCAAATTTCCCTTTATAATTAAAATAAATACCAAAGTATCGCGTTTTTTTTTCTAGAACGAGTTACTTTTCGTTTGTATGCTCTCCAACACCTCAATAATTAATATACTTATTAATATATATATATATACTGCTATCCATGTAGGTGTGTATATGCATATCCATATGTTTCGCACGCACACACACACACACATATATATATATATATATATATATATATATATATATATATATCCGAGTGAATAAGGAACGAAGAAATATTTACAACGTCCAAAACATTAATGTAAAACAGTGCTCGACATATAATATAGAACTGTGAATATGTGATAGAACATGTATATTTTTTATCCACTAGAAAGTGTACATTTTGTTTCGACATTGAAATTACAATATCCCATCAGGTGGTGTGGAAAGGAATGAAAAGCTTATATATATATATACAGGTTGATTGAAAAGGAATTATCTATTTTATGTATGAGCGCCTAGCCAGTTGCCCTAACTTATTACCCTGTGACTTTTTCTTTGGGACTGGTTAGAAGAGCAAGTCTACTATACCAAACCATATT
>JBBBDQ010001286.1:2675000-2755000 GCA_037127315.1 Ascarosepion bandense | reverse complement strand
TTGCACCTAGAGCGTTTTTAACACATCGCTGTAGATATGACAGACCGCGATAGGGAAGTGCATGTTAACAAACAGGTCTGATCATTATCATTAATTTGACATAGATGCAACATAGATGCAACATTGTGATAGATAGGCATTAACAGATTGAGAGAGATTCCGTAGTTAGACACTCATCCGATGTAGACTCGCGTCCTCACACTTTTGTCTACTTACGATTTTAACACCAATCAAAGCGGTGCCGCTTGCGTAAGTGTGCAGACATCGTTGTGCGCACGGGTTAATTATCTACCGTGTTACAAGGCGCCGTAATTGCTAATATATTAAATCATATTTAAGGAAGGATGAGTTCAGAATGAAATTGTCATTATGGAGATATTCACTCATCGTTGCATTAGAGAACATAGGGATAGTAAGTCATAATTGAAGAGAAGAGAAGAGAAAGAAAGAAAGAAAGAAAATGAGTAAATTTGGAATAAACGAAAAGAATGAAAAAGAAAGGAAGGAATGACAGTTTAACAAAAGAATAGTGAGAGAGAGAGAGAGTAAAAAATGAAAGAAAGAATTAATCAATGAATTAAAGAAAGAAATAATGAAGAAAGCAAAACAGAAAAAAGAAAGAAAAAAAGAATGTGATGTATAAATAATAAAGAAAGAAACAAAGCAAGGAAGAAAGAAGGGAAATGGAGAAAAAAAAACAAAGAGAGAGTGAAGAAGTAAAGAAGAACATTGGGCAAAAAAGAATGAAAGAAAGAAAGAAAGAAAGAAAGAAAGAATGAAAGAAAGTGATGTAAGCTCTGATGTGATAAACGAAGATAAACTAAAACCAGAAAAATTAAACAAAGAAAGAATGAAAAAAAGAAAGTGCTGAAAGGATTGATGGGAGTAAATTAAGGGAAAAGAAAGAAAGAAAGATCTTTGAAGTTATAACACTGTATTAAACGAATAGAAAGAAAGAAAGAAAGAAAGAAAGAAAGAAAGAAAGAAAGAAAGAAAATAAGTGACGGAAGAATTGAAAGAGTGTAAAAGAAAGAAAGAAAGAAAGAAAGAAAGAAAGAAAGAAAGAAAGAAAGTAAGCGACGTAACGATTGATAGCGGGGTAAATGAAGAGAAACGAAAGAAAGAAAGAAAGAAAGAAAGAAAGAAAGAAAGAAAAAAGAAACAAAGAAAGAAAGAGCTTTAAAGATATAACACTGTTAAACGAACAAAAAGAAAGAAAGAAAGAAAGAAAGAAAGAAAGAAAAAAAATAAGTGACGGAAGAATTGAAAGCGTGTAAAAGAAAGAAAGAAAGAAAGACAGTAAGCGATGTAACGATTGATAGCGGGGTAAATGAAGAGAAACGAAAGAAAGAAAGAAAGAAAGAAAAAAGAAAGAAAGAGCTTTAAAGATATAACACTGTTAAACGAACAAAAAGAAAGAAAGAAAGAAAGAAAGAAAGAAAGAAAGAAAGAAAGAAATAAGTGACGGAAGAATTGAAAGCGTGTAAAAAAAGAAAGAAAGAAAGAAAAAAAGAAAGAAAGACAGTAAGCGACGTAACGATTGATAGCGGGGTAAATGAAGAGAAACGAAAGAAAGAAAGAAAGAGCTTCAAAGATAATCTTGAAGGTATAATAATGTGATAAACAAAGAGAATGAAAAAAAAAGAAAGAAGATTAAAAAGGAAGACTGTTAGAAAGAAAAGGAACATAGAAAAAGAAAGAAAAAGAGAAAAAGAAATTATTAGAAAAAAATAAAAAAGAAAGGTAAAAATAAGAAACAAGAAACCAGAGCCAAAAACAAGGGAAACTGAAAATAAAGCGATTACATGAAAGGCTATGCATAAGTAGCCTAAAAAATTTGCAATTCCGAAAGTCAAGATAAGAAATTAAGAATGTCTTATTGATTTCAGATTAAAGTATATGAATTAGATAATGGCGTTGCTCTTGTTACCCGTCAATAAAGTTTCCCTGCCGATGTATAAAATAACAATAGGTCTATTGGAGTGTCGAAGAATCGAATGTTCTTTCTAAATGGAATTCTTATTCACTGTCAAATATGAGATATCGAACGAGAAATATTAACAGCGACCATAAATTTCATTCGCAACTTAGCACGATATGCATTATTAGTAAAAAAAATAAAACTTGTTGTCTACTAATGTAATTTCTTTTTCACACGGATAGGGAAATCAAAAACAATAATACCTGTTATCGCTTGAAATTTTGCCATTATCGCATAACTCACGCAATAAGATCGGAACGACACATCAACGATATTATAAAACTGTCAGGATTTACCCCCCTCGAAAATTTAATTCAGTATCAAGAGAAATTTCCTGTATGGAGTTCATAGTAAGTAACAATCTATTTATATATCTCAATGCACACACGCACGCACATAGTTAAAATGTAATAACTTTGGTGCCAAAATTACACATTTTTTTCGTAGTTTACTGGTAGAAAGGCATTTCAGGCAAGTAGTTTTTGTCATAAAGTGCTTGATATCAAGATGAGGTCAGAGCATTAATACAATTAATGTGAAAAGAACTTGTCATTTAACATTCGCGGTCATTGCAGAAAAGATCAACCAAATGACTCGGAAGAGTGAAGACATTATAAGGATGCCCTCACGAACCTTCGAATAAAACTGCTCAATTAAGTGAGACGTCTCTCGTCATTAATTCGCTTTCACTATATATATATATATTGTCATCCGCAGACAGATCTGTTTAGCCGTATCACAGCTCATCAGTACGGTTAGACTCCGATTGCTTTTTTACCCAGGATTGAAACCCGACCGAAATGGCGTCAGTCGGTGACTATACCCCTGGGCTATGGGCGTTCGGTGGAAGTAGGCAGACTTTTAGCGCATATCATTATACGCGCCCAATAGCTAGAGCGATCTAATTAATTTCACTGAATGAGCGATGCGTACATGCCAGAGTAGCTACTGTTTATCAAAGTCTACTATTTTTCCAGAGTGCTCAATCAGGGTGAGAGCGTAAGAGTGTATATATATATATATATATATATATATATATATATATATATTGTATCGAGGCAACAGATAATTTTCTAAACATATATTGTTAAATATAACAGACAATGAATGTCTCTTATCTTTAATCTTGAGCCGTTCCAAACATCGTATTATGTCAAATTAATTTGATTTCAGGTGAAAATAAAAACAAAAACTGTCCAACGTTTGGATATATTTTATTACATGGTTCTAAGCTTTCGGCTCATATGAGCCATCATCAGAGTGGTTACTGGAATGTAAACATAAGGACATCCACTATCAAAAATGATATTATCTTATGTTGGCATAAAACATTGCTATGCAACGATAACAGTCACCGAATAGTCGACGCTTGTCGGAAATTTGTAATGCAGTACTATGATGTCCCTCACACGAGAGACCGAAATGTTAACAACAGAACAATATGTCTAAATGCAATGTAATATGTTCTGATTAGATTAATATGTGATTTTATTGATGTAGTGTCTCAATTTACATGCCTGTTCAGAGATTGTATCATTGATACTAATACTAAATCAAAACATATTTGTTTTACTACAAGTATGCCCTCCCATAGTCTTACCTGCAACCTTTTTGATCATAGTTCAATTAAACAACAGTCTTTAGAAAAACATAGCCATGTATGTGATATTAGACAGATTTTAGTAGATAACACAATAATATTCAGACATGTACACAGCAAAAAAAAAAAACAAAAAAAAAACAACTTCACATATTGGAAGCCTTAATTAAGCCTTAATCAATAAATCACATTTTAATCTAGTCACAATAACAGACATTCGTTGTCTGTTATATTTAACAATATATGCTTAGAATATATATATATATATATATATATATATATATATATATCCGAGTGGGTACAGAACGAAGAAAGAATTTTTTCCGTCCAAAACATTAATTTAAAACAGTACTCGATATATGATGTATAGAGCTGAGAATATTTATTATAAATTATGTTTTAGAACATGTACATTATTTTTTAATATATGTCCTCGACAATCATATGTTTGTTTCAACGTTCGGTGTCCAACGTTTCTTCAGGAGGTCAAAGCAAAACTGAATTCGTCTCTCTCTCTATCTGTGTGTGTGTGTGTGTGTGTGTGTGTGTGTGTGTGTGTGTGTGTGTGTGTGTGTGTAATATTTTAAAGGAAATGGAAAATAAATAAATTTATTATAAATAATTTTCGATAATGTGAGATAAAAAATGAAATATATGTTTTGAGAAACAACAAAATATTGATTTATTGTGGAGTAGCCAATATTATAGTATTTCTGTTGTTATTCACAGGCCGTAACACCAAACAAATTGCACTAGTAATGATAATATAAGCCCTGATGATGGTTATAACAACCGAAACATTATAATATTGTCTACCCCACAATAAATCCATATTTTGTTGATTCCTAAATATTTATTTTATTTTTTATCTCATATATATGTGTGTGTGTGTGTGTGTGTGTGTGTGTGTGTGTGTGTGTGTGTGTGTGTGTGTGTTTATATATATATCTATATATATAGACACACACATTACAAGCATGTGCTCGTCGGATAAAAATTACTTTCAATACTTCTTTTCTATGTTTTCCCAAAAGCGCAAACCGTTAAATGGAATTACTATTGTTTAAAAACATGGCGCTCTACTTACACTCGGTTATTCATTTAAAACAATGTTTGAAGTAATAAATAATGCCAGATTAAAATAAAACCCATTAATTCTCTAGAAATTGGTTTCTTAACACTTTAAAGAGGAACTTGGACAGACAGGTGTTTAAGAAGATCAGCATGATGTACATTCGTTATAAGTATGTATAAATTCCTTCTGTAGCCGAAAGCACTCCGACCAAACGGTGGTTTCTCTTAAACCTTTCGAGGAGAAAATTTAACTTTATTAATTGTTCTTGAATACACCAGCAGCAGACTAAATACTGACTGAATAAAAATAAAACAGGACCTTCTCTTCAAACACAGGTAACCCCTAAAATAATTCTATATAATTTTATTTTTGTATAGATATGGATATCAATAAATATACATATGGATATACAAGGACATATAAATATTTTTCTGGTGCTAATAAAACAGTGCTCGATAAAATATTACAGAGCTATAATGTATATATAAATAAATATACATATTATCCTACGTCTATAGAACGACATAAACTTTCACACATTATAAACACGCACACACACACACACACACACACACACACACACACACACACACATATATATATATATATATATATATATAAGCGAAGATGAAAACAATTGCTACTTCCATACTTACGCATAAATATATCATTATTTCTACGATCGAATTCCCAGAAATAATTCAGTCACATAAACATATATAGCGACATCTTAGCTTCGATAGATGACGAAAGGTTATTTAGTTAAATCCCAGTTAATGAAACTATGAATATTTCCGTATCGAACATATTGAATCCCACCTAGTTTTTACCTACTAAAATTACAGTAAAATTGGAAAGCTTCTTCGGCGTAAGAACGTATTTATTACTGCTATCGCAACATTTTTACACAAAATGACGGTGTAGTGATGGGGTCGCCACTTGGACCGACTCTATCTAGTTTCTACATGACCCATGCAAATAAGAAACTTTTCAAATATATATATATATATATATACATGAAAACCCGAGAGAGATCATCAGAGCTTTAACTCCGACACGGAATCTGATGAGTCAGCCCCGAGATGTAAAAGAATGTAGTCACGCATATGTTAATGATATGGATGTCTATTACAGGGAATATATCGCTACTAGGTTGGAGTTTAGGCAATCAATCCGTATCCCTCCCGTCTGAGCTGGCTATAATAATCAAATGAGTTTTATTCGTATCGGCACACCAGAACGATCAACTCTAATTAGGAAAACTGCATCATCTTAGAGTACTTTGCTTTTCCCAGGAAGTTTGTACAAGAAAGGAAGGCTTTTAGAATTTACGGGGTCGACTTAAATTGCTCAATCACTTTTAACCAAGGTTTATAGAAGAAAAGGGCTTGTTAATTAAACACATTTGATACACATGATGCAAATCCTTATTTTCACGGATTAATATCAGAAATTTACTTTGTAATAATTATGAATATTATAACTATGCCTACTTCTATAGTTTTACTTTTTACAATTTAATATGATTAGAATTTAGACTAAGCATAAAAATGAATACAATACGGGAACCAGTAATACGGAGTGCTAGAGAAAATAATTAGCGTCAAAATTGCAATATGAGCTCTGGTAAATGATGCTAAAAAAACATTAGCATCAAAGATTGCTATATGAACTCTGGTATAATATGTTTACTAACACATTAGGTTTATAACTTCTAAAAATGCTTACGATGTTGCTCTCAAGGACACATGGCCCTATGGATATAGACTTAGTACCACTGACTTAGTATTGAAAGCTACAGCAGTGGTGAGAGAGTTAAGTGAAAGGGAGATAAATACATGGCTACCGGAAATAACATCGCACATGGAATGAGAATGATACACCTCAGTGATCGTAATAAAGAGTTCGGTACAAAATTCCTAGCACCTGAAGAAGGACCGTACAATGGCCGAAACGTCGTAAACATGGCAGCAAAAATAATAGTTCGAACAATATAAATAGTATAGAATGTAGACCTGCAATCACACACACACATACACACACACATAAACACACACATATGTATATATATTTTAGCAAGGACAAACTTTGTTTGAAATTCTTGCGTTACAAACTATAATACATAGCAAAGAACACATTACTTGAAAACTTTCAAAATCACCAAAAACTAAAATGGATAGAATATGTAACTCGACGAACGCCAAAGGGTATAATAAAAATGATGACATTCCATATTCTGAGACAAGCGAGAAAAAAAACCATCAATACCATAAAAAGATGCTGGACGAAGATACACATTTTTTCTGAAAAATTATCTTAAGAGAAAGTTTTTGTAAATTTCAACAGTTCGGGATATAAAACACAATTTCCTATATAAGTTCCAATTTAAGGAATAAAACACATATTTCGACAGCAGAAGCAACATACGAAAATATCTCTAATATCGTCTTATTTCCCCAGACATTTCAGCTGACGCTTTTCTTATTTCAACACTTTCAAGGCAATAAATGCACTAGGACACAAGAGGTTAATGAGTGTGACAGAATATAAGAAAAATACTATTAAGGAGAGAAAACAATAAAATAAGAATAAATAAAATTAGAAGATAACGATTGATATTGTATTTTAATTTATTAAGATCAAAGTTGACTGGAAAATAAGAAACCGGAAGAGTGTTCCAACAAGCGAGAAGTGCTTAAGAAGAAATTCTTCGCATAGAACTTACGGTTTCATTTAGTAAAATAATGAAATCTTGCAGCCAATCAACTATTTCGCTTTCAAGTTTAAGTACGATAGAGGAAAGCTCATCAGGACAATTACCATAAAAATATTTATACCCACAATCGCCAGCACTCAAAATGCAAGAGAAGAAACTATTAAGATAGAACCTAAAGTTATATCTAGAAGTTTCAGCTGTAAATGGATGAGACCTTTCATTAAATCTATTACTATGCTCAAATTCATAAAGTCTACGTAGAATAGAGTGAGGCTCATCTGAACAACTACCATGAAAATATTTATAAAAATGACAGAGGAAAGGTACATTACCGGGTCTCGAAAGGAACTGAAGTCGAGGTGCCAGGTAAGGACCAATAACACTGCATATTCTTTGGATTTTATCAAGAAACTCTAAATATATAGCAGTAACAGAAGAATTTCTTATTCTAAGTACAGTTGTCCTTTTTGCTTCGGTTGTCTTTCCACATAACTCGCATTTGTTCAGTTCAAATTATTCTTAGTGTCCTAGAGATACACATTTCTCTTGATTCATGCCTCCTCATCATTTGTAAGAAAATTACCTAGCATTCACTGCTATTTAGAAGAACTGACGCATTTAGTGTCTTTGAATAGTAAATATATATTCTGATTCTAAATATGCATTGCCCTAAATGGTATTTTGAATGCAACAAGGTAAATAGTGAGTTCTTAAATTAACGTACGAATGTACAATAAACTATCAAGGATTAACGGCTCCTTTGCCCGATTTACATCAATTCTTTTGGTTCAGTCAATATGTTAGACAGAAATTCCGAAGCAATTTAAAATTCAGTCGAGCGAAACAGTTTTATGCTTATCTTCTACCTTTTCTGTCATTATCGTCGGCGTTGTATGAGAAAGATACATGAACATAGATAAGAAGATTTAAGACAAGGACAGTTTAGTTATGACTCCAGTCGGGCGAGTGCAATTTATCTGTTGAAAACAAATAATGGAGTAGGGTGAAGTGCAACAGAATAGCAGAGACACGAAGTCAAACACGTGATTCCAAAGAGAAAAGACCAGGCAGAGACACGCAGACAAAATGAAAACCAGGAACTCCGCAGTGCAGCGTCACACACAGCGATGGCATTTCAGACAGGCTTCAAAGAAAGTTTAACCACATTAAATGGACTACAATCCGAAATCATCGAAGCGAGATCGTTGTTGGATTCGGACAGTATCCATTTGGACAAAATCGCCGGAAATGTTTCGGCCAGCTTGCCATTCCAGACATGGCTGTACAGATAACGTGAAAATGGCTTCGAATGTATTCAGATTATTCGTATGACACAGTGAACACTCAATGAAAGACAGGCATAGTTTACTTGTAATTTTTGCCAAGAATCGGACATCAACACACACTGCCTCGGCTAAGATGCTTGACTATTTTAGTAATAGTAATTCATTTTGAATGTTTCTCATTAGAGCCATAGTTAATCTATTAGTCTTTGTATTTACACGGAATCGGTGTCTTTTATAAGATAGATATGTTTCGTTATTACATATGTAAAAAAATCAATATATTATCTCTTTGGGACTGGAATAGAATGCTGAAAAATTCTCGACTCAATCTATTTCACAAAATCAGTATGTTGATGGCCAAAAATCAGAATACTACTTTCTGGTTTAGACATTTTCAGTATCCACTCGGATGGGCTGCATGGATATAAGAAAACACTGCATGTTTCACTCTACTCGGGATAGTTAGATTTGGTGATGATGCAGTTCTGATTTACAGTGCCTATAACACTGGTTCTCAACACAGGAGATTTCATGCAGGCGTGTCGGGATAATTGAAGGTGTTCCAGGCCATGTGTGTTGGGTAGTGACTCAACTATTTAAATATGCTGGTCAGTGTGACATTAATAGATATGTAGACGTATATTCCCTGTTTATTGTTTCTTTGTTCTTTTCTATCTATCTATCTATCTATCTATCTCTTACAGTTTGTTCATATCTATCTATCTATCTATCTATCTATCTATCTATCTATCTATCAAGCTCAATCTGAGTTGTATATCTGTTTCCGGTGAATGATGTTATTACTTTCATTGCAAGTATATCCATTGTCTGGCGCAATACAGTCTTCGGGCCTACTTCTACTTATCAGTGAGTACATTTTGATTTCATTAAAATCTGTAATGGCAACGGTATTTCAATGTGCCCCTTCAATCTACGAATCTATATATTTATAGATAATTACTATTAATAATCTCCTAGGTTTATAAATTCGTGCCACTCTTTCATGAACTTACTGATATTTGCTTGATCGTAGCCTGAAACAACACCAGGACCACCTTATTATTTTCTTCGGTAAGGTGCATTTCAAAATGATCGATTACAATCGATTCATTTACCGTTAGATTGTCGCGTTAAAGTCGACAGCGTTCAATCCATGCAAATTGACTAATAAATCTTATAGAGGATAAAATCTAAATTTCAAAGGACAAATTTGCTAGTATTGCCAAAAGGGAAACTGATTACAAGCAACTACATATATTAGGTGTATGACGTACGCATACAAACATGCAACCCCCAAAGTTCTATCTATCTATCTATCTATCTATCTATCTATCTATCTATCTATCTATATATATATATATATATATATATATATATATATATATATTATAACTTTAATTCAAAAGAAAAAACAGGTGGGTAAATCCCAAAATCACGATCATAATTAATATTAATGACATTAATATTAAAATTGATCAAGGTGGAGGGCTCAATGCAATTTATATTCAAATTACAGAGCCAATTATAAAATAAGACAAATTCCAATGTTCAAATTCGTTGAATGGCCATTTCTACGAGAAATTCCTCGTGTCATCAGCAACGAATTTTATTTCAAAAAGCCAAATGTCAAAATGAACAAAGATAAAGCTAAAGGTAGAGGCAAATGAAATTGATTTTTTTTTTACTTTTCTCTTTATACATGTTGCCTTTTATATCTTCATATATACCTGAAAGTTTATATATTCATATATGGGTAATAATAAAATAAAAACATACCTTAGCTGACTCGTTTCTCTAAGGGACAAAGTTCATTAATAAAATTGTCCTTTTCTATACTACTCTATTTGAATTTTTACACACACAAATTTATATATATATATATATATATATATATATATATATATGAGATGTGTACCCACATAAACAAAACATAGATTTAAACAAAATGGACGTCATGTTATAACTTAGGTAACTTTCAGCTAACACTTTTTGTTTCAAAGGTATACCTTGGCAAATTAAAAAAAAACAGTCAGAGACACAATCAATATAACGATTGTGCTGGGAAACTTGGAACGTTGTCTCTCTGATTGTTTTCTAATTTGCCAACGTATACCTTTGAAAAAGTGTTGGCTGAAAGTTACCTAAGTTGAATGGTACCTAAGGTATAACATGACGTTCATTTTGTTTAAGTCTCTATATACAGTGTATAATTGTTATAATGTTTAGCGCCAAGATTGTTGCTTTTTTCAATGAATTTACTGATAAAATATATTTTTGCAAGCAGGTTTTTTTTTTAATCGTAAAGTGTTCTATACCAGAGAGGATATAGATCATTGATAAGTGCAAAGAGTTTCTCACTTTAACTCAAAAGATTTCTGCCGACCTTGAAGACACTGTTATGAGGTTCTCACTCGACAGGGTTATTTGCTTATTTTTTTATTGTATTTTACAAGTTTTGGATAAGACATTGTGCTCGTTTGTATTAAATGTTTTAATTAATCCATGCATTAATTGATACCGCATCTGATCTGGTGCTTCTGATCTGTATTTAGAGATTCTAGATAAAATACAAAATAGAATCTGCAATTTTATTAGTCCCGATCAGGCATCTTGGTTTCTGTTTCTTTTTCAACGCCGCAACGTAGATTCTGTCTTTTCTATAATTTCATGGGCCTTGTTATGGGGAGATTTCTTTTTGCAAAAGCGACATGAAGCGCAGTACTAGACTGGCAGCAAGATTTCATTATTTTTACAGCTGAACTTGCTCAATGAAACCGTAAGTTCTACACTGACAGTTTCTTCTTACGCCAATCTCACTTGTAGAAAACTCATCCAATCACTTACTTCCCACTCAACTTTGATCTTCAAAAATTTAAATGCAATGTCAATAGTTATTTTCTGTTTTCGTAATTCCTGTTTCTTTGTTTTTATTGCTCTTTTTCCTTAATAATGTCTTTTTCTATTAGATTATTTCGCGCTCAGTATCCCCTTGTTTCTTAGTGACTTCATTGCCTTGCTTAGGGCGAAAGAATATAAAAAATACATTTTTTTTCTGTAAGGTAAATTTACAGACAAATTTATGACACTGGAGTTGTTCAGAATATTAAAACTTTTTTTTATCCCCCAAAGACTTGCAATTTCCACTATTATCAATAAAGTCGATTATTTGTCATAATTTCTGAACAACATCTGTCAGTAGTTCTAGATTTCCTGTGCCTCAAAGGTGATATGCTTAATGCTTTCAGTGATGAAGATGTAGCCAAAGAACTGTGATAGCGTTAACAGGTTTTTATTTTATTTTTATATTTATAACCACGACGTTATTCTAATTGTAGATTAAAAAAAAGTAGGTAGGATGAAAGAAGGGCAAAGTGAAATATTAATGTCGTGAAACTGATGCTGGTCTATCAAAACATGTTTATCACTTTGGCTGTTTATCAGTTAACTTTTTTGCAATCAATTTAAGAGATAAGGCGAATCGGCATTGACAAGGATGCATTCTAGAAGCTGAGTAGAATACCGAGAGACAGGAAAATTTTACTGAAAACAAAGGAGTGATGAATTGTTATATGATATCTCTTGTTCCATATGGCAACGAATGCGGAACAATGTTACCAAAGATGAAGCAAAGACTTGAAGCAACCGAAATGCGGTTCTACAGAAGGATGCTGAGGATACCATGGACCGATCATGTGAGTAACGATGTGGTTTTAGAGAGGATAGAAACAAAAAGGAAACTTAACATCAGGAAAAGAGAGCTGAAGTTCCTCGGACATGGTAATGAGGAAGGAGGACTTAGAGAATCTGATACTCACAGGTCGGATAGAGGGAAAGAGAGACAGAGGAATGTAACGCGTAACATACTTAATGAGCTTGAGCAAATGGATGGCAGATCGAGGTTGAGTGGAGTAACAGGAGAAAGCTGATTATGAGCTACAAAGAATAGGAAGATGTGGAAGGCCACGAACCACTACGTCCCATAGAAAAAGAAGAAGTATCAGCGCGACCGATCCTGATTGAGAGGAGGTTGAGAAAAGGCTGGCATCAACTAATTCAATTCTACCCCCCACCCCCCAAAAAAATAATATAAAGTAAAATAAATAAAATTAAGCGAAAATGAAAAACAAAAAAGCCTCAAATAAAGAAAACTAAGAAGATTTTTAATAAAATTCAATCAAACGGAGAATCTGTAATGTTATCGATCCCGACTTGGAAGCTCAGATAACAGTCACTTTCTCACCGGCGCAATGTTGCTTCCCTGTGTCTCTTCTACAAATACTTTCACAGCTTCTGCTCCAATGAACTTAGGTCATTGGTGCCCCTACATATGAATTTACTCGAGCCATTCTCACCCTCCTTCCGACATTTCCTATAACTAACCACTCTTTCTCATCACTTTCCCCTATGGAACCCCCTGTGCAATAGTGGCAGTGGAATGTCTTGCTTGGGGTGAAATTATTAAAAAAAAAAGATTTTGCAGCTCATTCTTGGACTCATATTACTTTTCATTCCAGGAACACACACACGGTGATTTCTTAGTCATCAGGCGGGCTAGGCAAATAGATTTTTCTTTTTATCCTAAATCTTTTCTTCAGCAACCGTTGTTATTTCCTGATCCAAACTTTTTAAATGCATATGCAGTAAAAATATTTTTCAAAAAAATTCCTCATAGAAACTCTTCCATACTGGACTTTCATATCAATCCACTCTAGCATTCACAACCTCCTTACCCACCGGAGTAAATTTATTTGGACTCACGTGGCCTACATAGCAACTGTATGAATAAATAAGATGCTGATGTTTTGCTCCTTCCCTTACCGCAGTCAATTTTGTATCTCCCCACCCCCGAGGGCAGCAAATGCAGGTAGGGATTATCCAGCCGAAACCGGTTCTTTGACCTTAATCCAAACTGGATCAAGGCATGTGAATGAAAAAAAAAATCCCCGAGATGCCGAGGGTCACATGTTCTAAATCTTATTTTAGTATTATTTTTTTCTTTATCATGTTTGTTTGCCGAGGGGCTTATAAAATTCATTTCTTTCCTTTCCCGCCGCACGTACTGTTTTTCTCGTCCTGGACAATGTTTTCTTCGCAAAATATAATTTTTCTTTATATATATAAATATATCTTGGTTCATCATTTTTTTCTTCTTTCCTTTCTTATCGTTTATTTTATTTTAATTTTTTTGTTATTTTCTTCTTCGAATCTTGTCTGTGTACGAGAAGCGACGAGATCAGTTTGTTTTTCGAAATATGATTCAAATAAAACATATACCTTAGTTCACCCGTATAATTGTCAGACAAATACACACAGACACACACACACACACACACATACACACACACACACATATATATATATATATATATATATATATATATATATATAATGTCATAAACGCTGTGTGTATAAAAACTTCTGATAGAGTATATCTGTAAAAGAACAAGATGAATAAAGACAAAAGCAAAATTTTTTTAAACGACGCTTTCGTCCTCTGAGGAACTATCGCCTTGATAAATCTCTTCAGGGAACAAAACGCACCTGCCAAGTTAAGTTTTCCTTTTGCCTTATTCACACACACACACACACACACACACACACACACACACACACACACATCAGTCAGTCAGTTTCTGGCCGATCATGTCTCTAAAGAAACATGACTGATTTGGCAGAAGATCTTTCCACAGTAGGTTCCCATTAATTTCTGCGGTAGACTGGTTGCCAACTACAGAACCTAATCTATACTGTTATTTAACCCATAGCTGGAGGGAAGAGACGGATAAATACCTTTCCGAGAGAATTTGCGCATAACTGAATTTAACGAATTTAATCCCGGCTCTTCTATTACTCGTCTGATATCCACTGCACCACAACGCTCATCAACACATACACACATTCTCTCTTTCTCTCTCCCTCTCTCTTACACACACACACACACACACACACACACATATATATATATATATATTTATATATATATATATATTGCAGATAGATAGACAATGAGCTGTAATAGATAGATGAGCTGTAATAGATAGATAGATAGATAGATAGATAGATAGATAGATAGATAGATAGATAGCTGTATTAGTTAATTAGATAGATAGATAGATAGATAGATAGATAGATAGATAGATAGATAGTAGATAGATAGATAGATAGATAGATAGATAGATAGCCGTATAAGATAGACAGACAGACAGACAGACAGACTTGTGTCTACTTATTTTAGAATATTTGAGACTCATAGGATATATTGAAGAAATCATGAACAGATAACAACGCATAATTTATCCTCCAAGATTTGTTAATGATTAGCAGAACAGTGTTTAGGAGAGATTGCAAAAAGACAAAATATATTAAAAGCTGCAAAGGACAAGAAATTGTGGAGAACCATGATCGGCCCACGTCCTGTACCTTCACTAGCACATAAAAAAGAGAAAAAAAAATTAAATATCTAATTATAATCACGGTACCTATTTTTTATCTGAATGATGAAATGCGATTGCTATTTGTATCTGTTTCCGTAATTTCATGTGAGATATTTCTGCGGAGCAAGCGCGTATTATTCCTGTGTATATTTTTTTGATATCCATGTGTATCAAGTTTTTTTCTTTTTCTTTTTCCTATTTTACTTTTATTCATATTTTTTTCTCATTTCTACCTTTATATTTATTGTTAATTCTATTTCTTTCATTTTCCGAATTTGTTTATTTTAGATAGTATCATGAAACAGCCAGTTCGTTATCGGCTATCTGATCTGTGTATCTTAATATCTATGCAAATAGTTGACCGAGATCAGTTTGCTGTATCGCCCCATCTCTTTAGGGCGTTGCTGCTTTCTTTTTCTCTTTTCATTTCTTTTTCTTGGCTTGTTTTATTCAAGCATATGCTTTCAAATTTGTTTTATACACATGTCATCTTCATTTCTAGCCATTTAAAGATCGGAGGAAAGAAATCGTCCTTTCGAATATTAAGTCTTGAATTAGACATGCACGTTATTCTCAGGAAACGATCTATCACAATTCCCGTGGCAAGCAGAATTTATTTAGTATTATTTAGATTCAGATAGATTATTTAAGGCATGAATAATTTACCATAAACCTCAAAATTCTATAAGAATATATTTATTAAGATTAAAATAAATAGCGGCTATGTTTATTTTCGAAAAGATGGTGAAGTACAAATCCTCTTAGAAAATGCATTCTTAGAATTTGCATTAACATTTTTCAGAACTTGCAAGATAAACTGAGAAATAATTTGAGACAATCATTTATTGATCTCTAAATTTAGATTATTCTCTGAAATAATTTTTAATTCCCAATATTAACAAACTTAGACTTGATCTTACAAACTTAGACAAATCTTTCAGCTGAATAATCTTTTAATTTTTTAATAATAATAATAATAATAATAATAATAATAATAAGAAGAAGAAGAAGAAGAAGAAGAAGAAGAGGAAAGAGGAGAAGGAAAAGCAGAAGAAGGAGAAGGAGGAGAAGGTGGAGGATCAGGAGATAAAGAAAGGGGAGAAGGAAGGTTTAGGTTCCGAAGAAGAAGAAGAAGAAGAAGAAGAAGAAGAAGAAGAAGAAGAAGAAGAAGAAGAAGAAGAGGAGAAGGAAGGTTTAGGTTCAGAAGAAGAAGAAGAAGAAAGAGGAGAAGGAAAAGCAGAAGAAGAAGAAGAAGAAGAAGAAGAAGAAGAAGTAGGAGGAGGAGAAGGTGGAGGATCAGGAGATAAAGAAAAGGGAGAAGAAAGGTTTAGGTTCAGAAGAAGAAGAAGAAGAAGAAGAAGAAGAAAGAGGAGAAGGAAAAGCAGAAGAAGGAGAAGGAGTAGAAGGTGGAGGATCAGGAGATAACGAAAAGGGAGAAGAAAGGTTTAGGTCAAGAAGAAGAAGAAGAAGAAGAAGAAGAAGAAGAAGGAAAAGCAGAAGAAGGAGAAGGAGGAGAAGGTGGAGGATCAGAAGATAAAGAAAAGGGAGAAGAAAGGTTTAGGTTAAGAAGAAGAAGAAGAAGAAGAAGAAGAAGAAGAAGAAGAAGAAGAAGGAAAAGCAGAAGAAGGAGAAGGAGGAGAAGGTGGAGGATCAGGAGATAACGAAAAGGGAGAAGAAAGGTTTAGGTTCAGAAGAAGAAGAAGGAGGAGGAGAAGAAGAAGAAGAAGAAGAAGAAGAAGAAGAAGAAGAAGAAGCAATATCTCCCACCTGTTAATATTCGCTATAATTTGTACATGTGCAAGTGGTCTAATGGTTAGCGGCTCGAACGAAAAAAATTGGCGAACCGTGTTTCAATTCTAATAAATACTCACTTAAAAAGCACAAATAATTTTAGGAAAGGGATGAACTCATAATCTTTTTCTCCCTCAAACGACAGGTTAAACAGCAGGACAAACTAAGCACTCTCGACGTATTGACAACCAATCAAGGAGAAGAAAAACTTTGTTCACATAACCGGATGTCGCCCTGGTGGAGCACTTATTATGCAGCTTGTTCTATGATCCCGGTGACCTGACGATGTGGTAGAAATTAGTTGCTTTAATATTAAGTTAAACCCATCTAACCGAAAATTACAATCTCCAATATGGACTTGATACAATAATAATTCCTTGTGTATCTATTGCTAAGTGAAGTACAAATTATCTCTTAATCTCTAACACACCTGAGTTGCTTAAAGACTTCGAAAATTTAGTCTTATATTGTTCTCTTTTATCAGGAAAAGTATAGTACCTTTTTTTATCATTTTACCCCATGGAGAGCAATAAATCTACAAAGATTTAAGAGTTTATTAAGTGTGAGAGAATATGAAAAGGCTAAAAAAATATTACACAGAGAGAACAATAAAAGAAAAGGATTAAGAAAGCAAAAGATAACGATTGACATTAAATTTTTAAAGAAGTCATCTTTTTTTTTTTCGAATAAACTTTTTCACGAGTAAATATGATTTATATAAATTTTGATTATTTACACTAGGGCAATGAAATTGTCATCTCCCTGATTTGTATGTTGAACGGCATATCAACCTATTGTGGGTCGTTTAATACCAAGATTTAATTTTCAATGGGAGGTTTGACGTAATAAAAATATGACATATGTTATTCTTCTTTCACTATTGGTTACATTCGAAGGCCAATTATCATGGCGAAGGATGCGTTCCAGAAGATCAGAAGAATATTAAGAGACAGGAAATTTTCGCTAGAAACGAAGAAAAAAGTACTGGATTTCTATGTGATGTCAGTTCTTCAATATGGCAGTGAATGCTGGACAATATCATCAAAGATGAAGGAAAAACTTGAAGCAACTGAAATATGGTTCTACAGAAGGATGCCGCGAATATCATGGATCGAGCATGTGAGCAACGATGAGGTCTTGGAAATGATGGAAACGAAAAGGAAATTAATACTGAAGAGACAGCTGAAGTTCTTGGGACATTCAATAAGGAAGGAGGGCTTGGAGTATCTGATACTCACAGGACAGATAGAAGGAAAAAGAGATAGAGGAAAGCAGCGGATAACCTATTTGAAGGGCTTGAGCAGGTGGAAGAGAGAATGGGAGTTGCGTAGTGTTACAAGAGAAAGCATGCTAAGAGCCACCAGAGATAGGGTGATATGGAAAGCCAAGATCGCCTACGTCCTGAAAGAACAAGGTACATAGAAGAAGAAGAAGAAGAAGAAGAAGAAGAAGAAGAAGAAGAAGAAGTACACGTTTGTATGAGCATAATTATTAGTGGTGGTGATATGTGTGTTTTATGATATAGTTTTGTTATATTTTGTATAATGCAGTTTGATTTCTTTAAGAAATTGTAGAATATTATATAGATTTATGTCGGGGAAGATTTCTTTCTTGCTGGTTGTTTGATTTTGTTTAGTGGCATATCAACCTCTATGGGATTATTTAATTTCGAAATGTAAATATGACTAACACAATTTAATGGCTTCAACTATATATATTTTGAACGCAGTTATATGACTTCAACTACGGAGAAAATGTATTGTTTGTAATTTTTATATAAAATGTAATGTCGATATTTCTACTATAAGTATATTACTGTTAATTTTACTATAAATAGATGTTGTTGGTAATTTTACAATAAATGTGGAACTCGCTCCCGTATTCTTGCTTTCCTGACGGCTACAACCTCCAGAAATGCAAAGTCAATACTCATCTAATAACCACTGGACACTAGCTCTCTCCCCACCCCCGTATAACCTTCCCTTTCTCTCCACCTATGTATCTGTCATCACACCTGTTTTCTCAGCTTTCTATTGCTTCTTTCTAACTAGTTTGTACTCCTCACTCTTTTCTACTTAATCTTTTTACAGTTATGTAGCCCCCTGCACATCAGTGGCATTTCCGCCTTGCTCGGGGTGAAATGATTAAAAAAATGATTCTTGGTATTCTATATATATAAAATGTATTGCTGGTATTTTTACGAAAAATTAATTTGTACACTTTCATAGTGTCTTGCTTTTGGTTGAGGGTTCGATATTTACCCATAGCAAGGTTAGAGTAACAGGTTCTACTAGCTTGGGTCACGGTGAGGCTGGAAACAACAGCAATTAATATGTGGTTTTACGCTCCTCCGAATCTCCAATCTGCCGATCAGAAGCTTTGCTGCCGGATGTAGTTTAATGTCGTACGCGGAATTACCTTCGTAAAACATTGTTTATTTTGAGCAATGACAGTTCAGTAAAAAATCATTATAGACATGTATAAAATATCTACTTTTTCTAATAATGACCATATATGTTAGGAATAATACTGAAGCTAAGGAATAATGTAAGTCGATAGCTAAATCCACTGCTAGGAATGTTGGGTCACTCTGTCGGGCCAGGATGTTTTTCCCGCCTGAAACCATCCTGCATATATACACATCAACCATTCGTCCGTGCATTGAGTACTGCTGCCATATACGGTAATGTGACCCCGCTGTTCATCTCGGTTTTCTTGACAGGCTCCAAAGGAGAATCAGTAATGTGATAGGTACCGACTTGGAGGCTCGACTACAGCCACTTTCCCACCAACGAGATGTGGCTTCCCTTTCTCTGTTCTATAAATACTTCCATGGCTTCTGCTCCAACGAACTTAAGTCACTGGTGCCTCTGTAACAGGTGTTTACTCGTGCAACTACACTGGCAACTGGGTCTCACCCATTCACAGTTAGATCAACCAAATGCAGAAGACAATTCTACTCTCTCAGTTTCTTTTCTCGCACTTCCTGTGGAACTCGCTTCCTTATTCTTGCTTTTCTGACGGCTACAACCCCCAGGAATTTAAATGCAAGGTCAATATTCATCTCTTAACCACTTAACCCTCGTTCTTTCTTCACTACCCTGTATATCCTTTTCTTTCTCTCTCTCCACCTTTGCAACAGTCTTCACACCTGTATTCTCTCCCTTCTCTTTCTCCTTTCTAACTTGTTCGTCCTTCTCTTCACTCTCTTCTATCTAATCTTTTTACTCTTATGTAGCCCCCCTGCATATCTGTGTCGTTACCGCCTTGATATGAGTGAAAGAAAAAACGTACGTGGGTAGATTTTTGAAATAAAGTATTTTGAGAAGCAAGGGAAAATGCGAGGAAATAAAGTTATGAGTTTATAGCAATGAATCTCAAAAGAACGGCATGTAATTATAAATGGTCAGAAATTATTGCAAATAACGAAAGCTAGGAAAATATGGAGAGCCATCATAACTCACGCCCTGAAAAGGCATACTAAAGAGTGAAAATATCGTTGTTTACAACTAAATTATACCTTATAGAATATTATTGCTACACCTTCAATGATTAATATTAACAATTATAAAATGAACGATTAGCAAATAACAATTAATTGAATATTTATTTTGAAAAGCCTTAGTTTAGAGTTTTTTTTATTCTTTTTTTACCTGGTCAATAGCCTGAAGCCAATGACCAATGTAGGTCAATGGAGGGCTTATGTCTGCAAAACTCTTCATCTTTTGATCCCATTCAATCCCTACTTTGACCTACTGACCTGAGATTTGCATTTTTTTTGTTGCTAAGTTCAGAGTTTATCTTCATTTGACACAGTCAAAGGATGCTATCAAACACTAATTAAGAAAAGATAGACATTCGAGAAATCGTATTAGGAAAAGCTGTGCGCGTACAACGTTTAATGAAATGCATGGAATGAACAAATGTGGGGTGACTGTCAATGGGGGTGAAATAGGAAGGAGAACAGAAAAGCGTTAGCAAAGGCAGAATCGAAAGAACATTTTGGAGAAGGGGAAGGAAATGCAATGGTGAAGAATAAGACATATTAAAAGAAACAATAAGAGAAATTGAAATGAAAAAAAACAGGATTGGATCGGAATTTCAAAGAAGAAAACAATCGAAACGTGTCAGATAAGGTGGAGAAAGTTTTTGAAAAAGTAAGACGAACAAAGCGAGATAAAGTTGATGAATGAAGAGTTTATGATGGCAATGAAAAGGAGAAAGTCATCGTAAAAGAAAGTGATGAGGAATGGCCGAAATGAAAGACAACTCACCGCTATTTACGCATCGTTCTCCTGCAATAGATTGAACACTCTTGGTATACATAGTGTATATAACGCGCTAAAATCTGCCTTCCTCCACCGTACGCCGATAGCTTAGATTTAGAATCTCCGACTGATGCCAAATCGGTCGGGTTTCAATCGTTCTAACCATACTGATGAGCTGTCATACTGCGAAACAAGACTGTTTGCAGAGGACTATATATATATATATATATATATATATATATATATATATATAGAGAGAGAGAGAGAGAGAGATCGATAGATATATAGAAACAGGATGTGATTAGAATATAATGAAATGGTTGCATTGAATAAATAGGATGTGATAGATAAAAATACATAGAAACATATATAGTTAGGAGCGTCATTTCGAAATAAAAAAGCTAATAGATAGACGAACAGGCTTAGATAGATAGATTGATAGATCTATCTATCTATCTATCTATCTATCTATCTATCTATCTATCTATCTATCTATCTATCTATCTATCTAAACCTGTTCGTCTATCTATTAGCTTTTAGATAGATAGATAGATAGATAGATAGATAGATAGATAGATAGATAGATAGATAGATAGTTAGCCTGTTCGTCTATCTATTAGCTTTTAGATAGATAGATAGATAGATAGATCAGATTGAGAGAAACAGACATATAGATAAACGATGCGATGTGACGCGATATTACCTATCTATCTAAGCCTGTTCGTCTATTATCTTTTAGATAGATAGATAGATAGATAGATAGATAGATAGATAGATAGATAGATCAGATTGAGAGAAACAGATTGATAGATAAACGATGCGATGTGACGCGATATTACTTTTTCTTCTAATTCGCACATGCACTTTATCTGTTTATACTTTTGTCTACTACAGAGTATAGTTGGGTCAGTTGGGCAGCGCTTATGAGAAAGAGAATCCCTGACACTATTCACTCCACCAAAAAATTGGAAATGTTCTAACCACTCGGCAACCTGCCCAATAGACAGATATAATAAAAAAATATAGATATCCATTTGAAGTAGTCAGTCAGTTAAGTGCCATACGCGATACACGCTTGGGCGATCATGACTCTTTCGAGACATGACTGACTGGGCAGAAGATTATCCCGTATTAGATTGCCATTAGTTTTTTGCGGTAGACTGGTTGCCAGCCAAGGCTATAGAAACCCATCTCTTCTATTATTTAACCCATAATTGGAGGGAAGAAACGGATTAATACTTTTCCCAAGGGTATTTGCGCGTAAGTGAATGCAATGAATTCAAATGGAATTCGAACTCGGCTTCCCGATTTCACGTTCTGAGCAGATATCCACTGCACCACAAAAGCGATTAAATCACTCGGAAATAAGGAATACAAATTAATAATGGGTGAGACAAAACAAGAAACCATGAAAATGAACGTATTGCAGAGATTGTACGAGCAATCGTGAAAGTAGGACGCCTAGCGATTAAGATCTTTCCACAGTCAGATTCACCGTAAGCTGCGTGATGACCTTGTGCCCAGTGATAATATGCATAATCTTTTTGTTACCAGTTTAAGACACTGAAGACTAAGAAGTAAGGAGGGGTGATGGAATTTATGCTGACGTTTTTAACGGGCTGGTTAAGGCCGGGGATGTAATTTTAGTTTTAGTTTTTAATCTTATCAAAGATTGTTGGTTCCCTTACTTAGGTCATTGCCAAACGCTCCCGATCCCCGCCATCCAAATCAGCAACTCATCTGATTAAATATTCATTAACCTCTGGAAATGAATCAAGAGAATTTTGTAGGTGTTTCTGTTAACTATTCTGAGATTTTTGAGAAAATGAAAAAAAAAATACTGAAGAAACATGTCCATTAAAACGTTAGTGTTACTTTTATTTTGTACCTTTCTTTTAATATTAGCTTTACTTTTTTATAAAATCTTTTCAACACAAGCTAAGCAAGGCCCACAGGGGTATTACAGAGAAAAGACTGGGTACAGTAGGTATTGAGGAAAGTATCAAATATGAAGAGGCTTCAAGAAGATAGAAGGTAGCAATTGCCGTTGCATTTAAATTTTTAGATATTATAGCTATCAGCATAGCAAGTAAAAGGAAAACAATTACACAAACGGGAATTTCGAGAAAAGTAATTGTTCGGGTAGAAGTGGTGGTTGCATTTAACTATTTTAACGATAAATGGGTGAGACCTATATGCCAACCTAGTACCGCGCTTCAATTCATGTGGTCAGGGCACAAGGGTAAAAAGCACATCAGAACAGTTGCAATAAAATATTTGTAGAAAAGAGAGAAAAACCCATTTGTTTAATTTGTGATAATTTATTTTCATCATCGTCATCGAAGTAGATGCCATTATCATCATCGTCATTCATCATCAGTCTCATGATCGAATGTGGTTGTATTGTCGTTGTGCAGATGAGCACCTGAGCAATGTATCAGTCAGGGCAGAGGTTTTCCAAGACCGCGACTGAATCCTCAGCCTAAGTGTCCTTGCCTTAGCGAAGCAACAAGTCAAAGGATAACGATTGTGATTTTGGCCTGGAGAGAGGTAAGCTCCGACAGATCTCCTTACCCAGGACAAGCTACGCGTGAATGAATACGGCTCACGTTTTCAATTTGGAGGGAATTTTTCCACATTGTCAGCCAGTTTTCTAACATAGTTTATATTGGCGCCATTTCTAGAGCAGGATTTTCTAATGGAATTTCCTCGGTATTATATCGTTTTTGTTTATTGAAAAGGAGCCTAAATAATAGTTGAAACTTTCTCTAAAGTACATAAGCGCCACCTGGTGAAGGAGTGAAAAAAAAAACAGATTTCTCAACTTCACTAACACTTATCGCTCTTTCCAATAATGATGGGAGGTTTCTTCACATTTGTTTAATATAATGTGGAACGTCAACGTTTTGGTTATGTCAGTATTTACTCTACAAATGATATGTGTCATCTCATTTAGCTATTGCCACTCTTTAATGTTCTCAAATATTGTTAGAACTGTTATTTGTACAGTTTTTTTTGTGTGTGTGAAAATGTAGCTGTTTTGGTACCTTCCTGAGAGGAATGAACTCTTCCTCTGGCCATATATAAATTGCCTGCGTGACTTCTAGAGAGAAGTCACGTCCAGTAACTGCCTTCAAGCGGAGAATAATGACGCAGTTGAGGTTCCGCAGAAAGGTAGAGTCTCGTTTGGAGAAAATTAGACAGACATTTTTGGCCGGTCTATATGGCCCGGATTAACCACATGATTAACCATAGACCTTATGGGAAGTCGAATAAATACTGCCGTTACGAGCAGTAAAGATCAGTCAAATAGAGCAGTTAACGACAGCTACTAGTCAGGCAGCATAATAATACCTTCAGACTTACTTATTTGTATATTACTTATTAAACACTTCTTTTGAATATCTTGATTCTTCTAATACACTGTTGTGAGCCTGCCTTCTTGTTCCCTGTCTTACTTCTAGCACAAACCGGTCACTACAGCTTTGCGGCATAGTTTCACCACAACTACACAACAAATTGGCAACGATTCACAACATTAGCCCCAGTCTACGAGTTATGAAGAAGGATATACACCTGACAGTTTAGCTATTAATGAACAAGCTTGAAGTTATGAGAATCTTGATCTAACGAGGATATTTAAGAATATATCTCGATATTTTGAGTTGATTTTTTGGTTCTGCGGCAATTTGAGGTGTTGGAGAAAACTATCCCTACCGCTGCTTATTTAATTATCAGCTTATAATTCATCCATAACATGGGGTTTTCAATATGGATATCAAAAATGTCATTGGGTAAAGATGTTCGTTATATTTTTGCAAAGTAATTTTGAAACTGAGCGTAAATAACTCTCATTGTCTTTCTCATCTTTTGATCGGGTAGAAGTCACAATTTTTAACAAGACACGCAGATGATACAGTGCAGATAGCTGATACGGAAAGAAAACGACAAGACCTCTTTAAAAAAGGTAGATAAAGAAAGTCAAAAGAAAGGACTACAAATAAATTACAAGAAAACCAAATGTATGGTCAACAACAACCAGAGGAGCCCAAAATGCCAATTAAAGGTTTGAGATACTACAATCAAGCAAGTGCAAAAATTTAAGTGCCTGGGAAGTGTTCTAAGGGAAGACGGGAAGTGCGACACTGAGATCCGAAAACTAATGGGGTTGGCCAAGGACGCATTCCAGAATCCGAGCAGAGTATGATAAGAAAATTTCGCTGGAAACAAAGAAAACAGTACATGATTGTTATATGATGTCTGTTCTTCAATGTGGCAGTGAATGCTGGACAATATCGTCAAAGATGAAAGAAAAAACTTGCAATTGAAATGTGGTTCTACAGAAGGAGAATACCATGGATCGAGCATGTGAGCAATGATGAGGTTTTAGAAAGTATAGAAACAAAAAGGAAATTAATACTGAGTATCAGAAAGAGACATCTGAAGTTCTTAGGACATGTGATGAGGAAGGAAGGTTTGGAGAATCTGATACTAACAGGACAGATAGAGGGAAAGAGAGACAGGAGAAAGCATCGGATAACACATTTAAAGGTCCTGAGCAGGTGGATGGCAGAGCGTGGTTTAGGCGGGGTAACAGGAGAACGTGTGCTAAGAGTTGCCAGGGATAAAGAGACGTGGAAAGCCATGATCGCCTCCGTCCTGAAGGAGCATTGGCACAGAGAAGTTGAAGAAAGATGGTTTTTCAGCATGAAAAATAACTAGGCTATCTGATGCGATGTTACTTATGAAGTTATATCTAATATGTTCTCATAAATATTTTGGTGTCAGTAGGAACCCCCAAATAGGGCTATAATTCTTGACGCCAGACTGTAACATTAAATGTAGTGGCTGCTGAAAGAGGGAATTGAAATTTGGATAACCGCTGACGCTTCTGGTTCTTGACACTGTATAAACACGCATAAAAAACAAAACAAAAACAAAAAACAATGATCTGGTACCGACACTAATGACACAATTTACAGTGTAAAAAAGAAAAAAGAATGTTTGGAATGAGGAAAGGAACAGAAGAGTGAAAATGGTGGAGACCCTATGACACCAATAATGTCGCTTAATGTCATGGATGAAAAGCGCAGTGAAATTCTTTACTAAATGCTCACTACTTTGCTGCTCGCTTTTTTTTTGAAGGGCTACAAAAGATAAGAAATTGTGGAGAACGATGATTACACGTTCTGAATGGACAGGACACATGTAATATTAATAATAATAAATAATAATAATAATAATAATAATAAGAAGAAGAAGAAGAAGAAGAAGAGAAGTCGGAAGAAATGTTTTGAAGAAATATGAGAGTTTTTTTTTTAATCCGTATCACCCCAAGCAAGGGAGTAAAGCTGCTAAAACACAATGAGTTAATGGATGTGAAAAATTTAGAAAACCGAATCATTACTACCTAGCGAAAGCAAAATAAGATTTAGGATAACGATTGACATTGCATTTAAATTTTTGAAAATTAAAGTTGACTGAGTTGGAAGAGAGTTCCATAAGTGAAAAGTGCAAGAAAAAAAATACAGTAAAATTATACAAACTCAACTGTAAATTGTTGAAACGCCCCCCGTCAGTCTAGTGCTTCTCTTAAATCATAAAGTTTGGGTACCGTTTGGGACAAGAGCACAACCGAACAAAAGTTGCCATGAAAATACTCATAAAAATGTATAGGGAAGCAACGTTACGACGATGTGAAAGAGACTGAAATTGAGATCATTAGATATGTAGAATAAGTCGTAAATGATCTTGTGATGCAAGCTTGTCTCACAAGATCAATTACGATTGCGCAGAGAACTTAATCTTCATTAAGGGATCCACAATTTCTGCCTTGTGTCATATGTAGCTAACTTTCTATCTCGTTTCATACTTCTTGGCGGGAACTCAGTAACCCTCCTTCGGGAGTAAGTTGAGGTCATTGAGGTATATTCAAAAGGAAAAGAGCCAAGCGTGCTTGAGCAATTTTTTCAAAGTGTTACCGTTAAATACATTTTAAACTCACTTTGTGTCACAATAAGTAGTGAAATGGGGGCACTGGAAATACGCATACTTCGCCGGGAATGTTGAAAATGATATTAAGCCCCAAAGCTTTGGGTTTCTTCCTTCAGGCAGTACCTCTACTTCAGGACAGAGTTGGGGTCATTACCTGAGGCGTCTCCAAAAGGAGAAGTGCCGAGAGGGTTTGAGCAATTTTTCCACCGGATTGCCGTTAAATCCTCATTAAACCTCGAACTCGTCATATTTGGTAGCGATGTGGGCGCAATAAAAATGCTCCGTTCTTCTTCTTCTTGTTTCTTTGTTTGTTCGTTTAGTGCCATATTAACTCCTTATTTGTTATTTAATACCGAAAGGAAGAACAGCAATTAAAAGGTGGTTCCACGCTACAGTCTCCGATCACCTTGCTACAGGATGCAGTTTGTCATCATAACGAGGACAATCTTTTTCTTTTTCTAATTATTATTATTGTTATTATTATTATTATTATTATTATTATTATTATTATTGCTGTTGTTCTTCTTCTTTATTATAGAAAATGTGGGTTTATAATTTCTTGATTTTAAAGATATACAAAATATTTTACATACGTCAAACTTTGGATTCAAATTTGGAGTATTTTTCTACGAGACCGTATTAAAATATCAGATTCACAAAACTGCCAATTCCAACACGAGTAATTTGAATTTGCCACGTGACGTATAACACAATACTTTACTCAATGAATTATGTCTCGTATTTCTAAGAGAAATAGGCATTTATAATGGTTCCATGTCTATCGTTCTTCACCTACTTTCAGAAAGCTTTCTGATACGTGTGTGTGTGTGTGTGTATGTATGCGTACGCGTGTGTGCGTATGCGTAGGTGTGCGTGTTCCACAAGTTTATTAAATACTAGTTTTAAATTCCACTCGTTCTTTTTGCACTCGTGCGAACTGGCTAATGGTTTCGAGAAAAGGAGAGCAAGTCGGATGTGAAGAGTTATGTGATGTCATTGATGAACTCATAGCTCGATTTAGTAGCTAACTTGAAACACAAACTCGAAGACGTGAAGCTTTTAAGTTACACAGTGCTGATTCTAGGTTAAGCAGATATTTATGTAACACGTCAAAATTATATTTATACAAACAAAATTTTAAAAATACATTAAAACTACAATTCGGTATTATGTGGATATTATTTTACTAAAGAAATACCTTACAGCATATTTTTATTTATAAATGTATTGTAGATTTTGAAATTTTGGAACTGAAAACTTTTTAAGTTCTGTGGTTGATATTAGTAAAAACGTATTGAAATACAATGATAGTGAAACTATCTCTTTCCTTTTCTCTCTACACAATATATCCTTTCCTTGTTTCATAACACGGACATACTCTACCGGCCATAATTATTAGGCTACCCCAGTGTTTTAAAAAAGTGATGTATTTCATACTACTTTTTAGTATTTATTGCCAAGTGAATAATCTAAACTTATTTATAAATGGAACTTTGTCTGTGTGTGTGTGTGTATGCGTGTGTGTGTCCGTTACCTATAGACTCCGAAACGGCTATACTAATATTCTTCGACATTTACACAATTGTACTATAAGCGTTTCCGAGTGTCCTTAGCTAGGTTTTGTGTCGAGGTACCCCCGATAAATATCGAAAATCGATAATCGAAAAAATCGAGTTATAGAAGGAGTGCTCCGATTTTAATCAAATTTGATACACGCATAGATAAAGACATAAGAAACGATATTCAGAAGTTTCAAGGTTGCAGTTCTTACAATAGTGCAGAAAATTGATAATATATATATATATATATATATATATAAAGCAACGACGAAAGTACGACTGTACTCAGTCAAGTAAGTGCCATACGTGTTACACGCTTGAGCGATCATGTCGTGGAAGAGACATGACTGTCTGGGCAGTAGATTATACCGTAGTAGGTTGCCATTACTTTCTGCTGTAAACTGGTTGCCGATAGAACCCAATGTGTTCTGTTATGTAGCCCATAACTGGAGAAAAGAGAAGGATTAATACCTTTTCCAAATGTATTTGCGCGTAAGTGAATGCAAAGAATTCAACTGGATTCGAACTCGGCTCTTCGATTTATTATTCCAAGCCTATATCCACTTTACCACAACGCACATCCGCCCTAAAGTTCTAACATAATTGGTCGAAAACAAGTTTCTTTCAGAAATTTTATTAACAAATTGCAGTTTAACCCCGGTTTCACTCGAGAAGTTTAAGGAATAATAAAAATAAAATACATGATGAATTTACATAGCAAATATTTACACAACGTCCACCCTTTCACTTTTATAGATATAGATAATATAAAGTGGGGTGATCGATTCTATATTATAATCAATACATAAAATAATCACGGACTTTGTGGGGATGATAATATATATTTTTCTACCCTAATTTTGGCTTTCCGAAAAATTTAAGTGTGTCGTTAGCGTTCTAAAATTTTGATCTACATCTGAGCGCAACTCCCGTCGATCTAGACCACAAAATGCAGACGCTAAGTCGAATCTATCAAACAAATAAATACTTACACAACTCTCACCCTCGTCATTTTTATAGATATGGATTATAGACAAATCTGTGCGAGAACTTTGTTTCCAACACAATATATATAATTCGATTTGTACGTTTATAACGTAATGTAAGAGCACTTGGTGTAATGGTTGGCAAGTTTGTCTCTAAATCAATTACGACTGAGTAGTGAGTTCCATTTTAACTGGGTGACCCACGCTTTCGACCTTATGTTCCATCTAAGCTACCCTTAGAAAACCATTTAGGACAGGTCGACGCGGTGTAATGATTGGCAAGCTTGTCTCGCAAGAACACGCGCGACTTAGTATCGAGTTTTATTTAATAGAACTGACAAAGTACTACGAGTATGTGTTTTATTTCATTTTTCTTGGATTCATATATAAGTGTTCGCCGTTACTTTAAAAATCTTCGTTGCAAACAAAATAGACGAATTACTGCTTTCCCGAACTGTTTAATACACTCAATATAATTGTCATCTTTGTTAATGACTGACGTAAGCCGAAAGCTCAGAAAGGATTATATAAAAAAACTTGTATCAATATTGTGATTATATCTTCTTTCAGCGAGAATGCTATTAACCTTATCAGACGATATGAAAAGAATATATATAAAATAAAATAAATCGACAAATTTTGTCTATATTATTTAATGAAAAATGCATCAATGAAAAAATGCTGCGTAAATACACACAATATATATATATATATATATATATATATATATATATATTAGTCATCCACATACAAGCCCGTTTCTCTGTATCACAGCTCATCAGTGTGGATAGAAATATCCACTTGCTTCTGGCCGGGATCGAATCTCGACCGATTTGGTGTCATTCGGAGTCTCTACTCCCTAAGCCATAAACTTAATTCCGTTTTTTTTAATTCTATTTTAATTTAATTTATTTTACTTTTTAATTTAATTTATTTTTAATTTAATTTCTCTTAATTTTTTCCAGTTTATTGTATTATGTCTAATGAATTTACATATTCGTGTTTTGTCATTTAAGCACCTTTTATTTTACGTTTTATGAATAATTTTTCAGTTTCTGTATGTGATTTCATCATTTGACTTTTAATGCCAAAATACTCAGCATGAAACGATGTATCCGATGTCTATATCTGTCTGCAATTCACTTCCGGTCAGAATTTTAAATCGGTATCACCCAATGCAAGGCAGTAAAGCCACTAAGTCGCAATGAGGTTACAGGGTCTGGGAGACAGTAAATAGCAACTGATATTGCATTTAAATTTTTGAATATTAAAGTTGGCAAGAAAGCATGGAGCCAGAAGGAAATTTCACAAGCAATATGTGCGAGAAAAGAAGCTTAGGGCATAGAATCTACGGTTATATCTAGCCAGCTAAGCTGTTAAATGATGAGAGCTTGACGCGATCTTAGTACTGCTCCTATATTTAAAGGTTTTGGTACCACAACGAGGAGTTCATTTGAACAATTACCATGAAAGCATTTATAGAAAAGACACAGGGAGGCAATATTACGTTGGTAGGAAAGTGACTAAAGAAGAGCCACCACATAAGGACCAATAATATTCCTGATTCTTATTTGGATTTTATAGCTAAATCCGCTGCTAAGATGGTCGGTTCTCTGTGCAGGGCCAGGAAGATTATCCCCGTCTGAAACAATCCTGCACATATACAGCTCTACCATCCACCCGTGCATTGAATACTGCTGCCATATCTGGTCGGGTTCTCCTGCTATCCACTTAGGGGTTCTTGACAAAATCCAACGGAGAATCTGTAATCTGATCGATCCCGACTTGGCAGCTTGGAGACAGTCACTTTCTCACCGGCGCAATGTGGCTTCCCTGTGTCACTTCTACAAATAATTTCATGGCTTCTGCTCAGATTAACTTCCCTCACTGGTTCCCCCTCATACGTGAATTTACTTTTAAATTGTAATTGTAAATGCAAATTATACTCCAGCAGCTTTTTCTCTCGCACTTTCCTTGCGTTTACTTGCTTTCCCGACAGCTACAATCTTTAAGAATTCAAATGTAAAGTCAATAGTTATCTCTTGTCTCACTAACTTGCATCCTCTCTCTTTCTCTCTCTCATCAGTATTCTCATCCTTCTCTTACCCTCTTCCTGACACCCCCTGTAACCTGTCAATCTTTCTCATAACTTGCCTCCTATGTAACCCCTGCTCAACTGAAGCAGTAAAATGCGTTGCTTAAGGCGAACGATTATATATAAAAAAAAATAAAGGGCGTTTAAGTATAGTATCAGGAGTACCGGACTATATATGGTAGTAACATTCTAAGCATGGAAGAATGGTAGACTTATAGATATGTAAGATATATTCTGGAAAGAAAAATTGTCTGTGTCGATTTCTGCGATGTTTCATTGCAAATCAAGCTAACTTATACATTTTTAAAATGCAATATGGATAGAGTAACATTGAGCAAAGGGAGAAAAAGCAAAGAAACAATGACAACTGAACAAGAAGTGCGTGAAAGAAAGAAGAAAGTGGATCGGGAAGAAAAAGAGAGAGAAGAAAAATGAAAATTAATATGGCGGAAATAAGTAAAAATAGATAAATAAAAAAAGAAGAGAAGGGAACATGAAAATAGAAAAACTCGGGTGATAAAGATAGAATAAGGTGTGAAAAGATAGGAAATTACTCTTAACACAGCTGCTGACCCCTGTCGTCGCTTGAGGACATCAAGGGACTCTTCTATCTATTTGATGAGAAAAGGGCGAGTAAGTAAAAGCAGATGGGGTGAATATAGGTGCATAGAAAAGACAACAAAGAAAGGCATTATCGCTTTGTCTTTCTTTCAAACTGTTCAGTTTAGGCATATTCCGTTTGGTACTAGAGGAAAGGTAATTTCCCATGGGTCCTTGAAAGTCTATTTAAATCCCACCCCCACAACTAGCCTTTCGCCTACGTTGATTAATCGTCTTATAGAATATTTCAAGTGTTCCTCATTTTTTCTTATTCATATGCTAGGCATTCCATTTCTTCTTCTTCTTCTTCTTCTTCTTATTATTATTATTATTATTATTATTATTATTATTATTATCCATTTTTCTAAAATAATTTTTTGAATGTGTTCTGAAAACGAGGCTGGAATTTTTGCCTTCTGCAAATACAATCTATCTTTATAAGAATTCTTTAGATTTTCATGGTGCATGGTTTTAATATTCATGATTCTAAGGGAAAACCCTGACGATCCCATGAGCATATTATTTTTAAAACTATTTATTTATAAGGGTACAAGAAAAATATATATTAATGAATACATGATGAAATATATTCCCATGACAATATATATATATAACAATGTGTGTGTATGTGTATGTGTATGTGTGTGTGTGTGTAAGCTATGCTATATTTACAGATAAAAGTGCTCGAAATCAAAGACATAGGACATTTAAATATAAACATGTACACTGATATCAGCACCAAGCATCGACATTCTCAGACTTTATCGCATACTTCACACACACACACACACACACACACACACACACACACACACACACACACACAATATATATATATATATATATATATATATATATATATATATAAAGATATGTGTGTGTGTATATATAACAGTAATTAGTGATGGAAATTAATCTTTTAAAATTCATTTCCATCACCATTTACCAATGATCGCCTGAAGAAGTATAATAATATTAAAACCATAAACGTAACGATGTAAAATGTTTTCATTGTAACTACTTATAATAAAAATACTACAATAATGCATAAGTAATTTGATTTATAAATGGAACTTTATCTGTGTATGTATGTGTGTGTGTGTCCGTTACCTATAGACTCCGAAACGGTTGAACCGATTTTCTTAAAAATTTACACAGTTGTACTATAAGTGTCTGCGAGTGTTCTTAGTTAGGTTTTGTGTCGCGGTACCCCCGATAAATATCGAAAATTGATAATGAATAAATCGGGTTATAGAACGAGTGGTCCGATTTTAAACAAAATTGATACACTCATAGACAAAGACATAAGAAACGATATTCAGAAGTTTCAAGGTTGCAGTTCTTAGAATAGTGCAGAAAATCGATAATATATATATATATATATATATATATATATATATATAAAAGGAAATATGTGTGTGTATGTGTGTCTGTTTATCTGCCTGTATGTCTGTATTTTTTCAGCCCTTTTATTTTAGTTTTTGCTTCGGGTTTGGCTCTAAGTAAGTATAATTGTAGCTCTTAGTCTCAGTCATGATACCATTTACTCAGAGGACTTATTTAGCCTTCAAAATTCAGTTTACGACGAAAAAAAATTATTTGATATCGATATCAGGAAATCAAAATTTGACTTACATCCATTCGTATGTTTTTTAAGTCTACGGTTTCGCTTTAACTGGAAACAACTATTGCTTTTTAGTCTTTCATGCCAACGTCCAAAGAGTCTGAGCTCCAGGACCATGGATTAGTTTTAAAGCTTTCATTACAACCGAGCAACGCCGGGCTATACTCCTAGTGTATAATATGGAGAAAGAAATTATTTTTAGAATCTAAAAATATTTTCTGGCTTTGATTAACCAGCAAAAATGTGATAAGGCATTAAATAAAAACATCAATCTATCTTGGCGAATTATGATAGGCAACAGTAAATACAACATTCAGTATCACATATTTTTTGTTACATAACCGAACATGACCTCCCTTCTCCCTTAGTGATTGACATGACATTTGAAACTCTTCATCTGTTCAGATGTGCGTTATGGTGCAATGGATGTCGGCTCAGAATGGGAAATTCGTGAACCAAGTGCAAATTCCAGTTTAATTCGTTGCGTAAACATCCTTGAGAAAGGAATTAAACCTCTCTTCTCCCTCCAGTTATGGGTTAAATATCAGCACAGATTGAGCTCTGTAGCCTTTGTTTGTAAGCAATTTATTGCAGAATGAAATGACAGCCTAAAGTGGGAAAATCTGCCTAGTCATTCATAGAAAAGACGAGACAAGCATGTATTACGTATGGAAATTGACTGACTGACTGAATGTACAAAATCCTTATATTTTTAGTGAATCTTCACCCTGTACAAGCCCCAGAGGTTATTCTAGTTAGAAGATTACGTTAAATGGCAGTTTATATAGATAGAAGGTGAATATAACGGTTAATTTTTACAATAGTGCTCCATTTTCGGCCCGATCTGCCTCTTATAAAGGTAGAATTTAATGAGGAGTCAGATACATACGGGTGAAGTACAAAGAGCAAACCGTTTTTTCTGCATCTTTATCAATTGATCGTATGTACCAGTTTCATTTTCGGCCTGATCTGCCTCTTATAAACGTAGAGGATAATGAGGAGTCAGGTACATATTGGTGAAGTCTAGGGAGTCGACCGTTTTTCCTGCATCTATAGCGATGGGAGGTATGAACAAGTTTCACTTGAGATCAAGTAGGATTTTGGGACCCAATAGTTTTTCAATGCATGTGACTTGCTATAGTTCTAGGTTCGATCAGCGGTGATGAAATATGCAATTAGTTTGGTTTCGAGGCATTGAAAGTAACCAACCAGGTTTTTTCTCCTACTGGGAAGTTAGTCCTTGATCGGTAGAGAGATCATTTTCCAATCATTGATCGACAAGTGTTTAACAGGTGCTTCATTATATCGTCGAATCATCAGCATTGATGTTATTAATGATCTAAGTATATTCTTAGGCAGATGATTTACACTGCCGGCCATAATTATTAGGCCACCCCAGCTTTATTAAAAAATGATGTATTTCATAATATTTTAACTATTTATTGCCAAGTGGTTAATTCTAAATGAAAATAGAATTGTCTCTTTTTTTACTAATACTTTACAAACTTTTACAAGGCAGCCAAGAAGCCTTTGCTTTGGTCAGTCAGTCATAAGTGAGTATCATGGGGAAGAGTGTACAAAAACTGGACACCAGAACAGTTCATGTGATGCACATGTTATTGTGCTGTATTAACAAAGAACAATTCTGTTTTCATTTAGAATTATCTACTTGGAAATAAATACTAAAAATAGTATGAAATATGTCATTTCTTTTAAAAAATTGGGTGGCCAAATAATTATGGCCGGTATTGTATGTAAATCAAAAATGGAGTTGATCCGAGAAATAACACCTGGGAGATGTCTGCGCTGACGGGGGCTGGCTGAGAGTAACTACCTTCAGGGATCTACCTGTTAATTTATCACAACATCGGAACATTTGTAAACCGAATGCAGATACACAATAGGTTGGAAGATTGGAGCTACCCACTGAGTTTAACATAATTACTTGTAATTGCAGTCTCAGTATAAAGAGGTAATAAGTAATTATTGATTGATTTTACAATTAATATTTTTGGCATTATATCAAGTATTAAGAATATATTATATAGGCTCCGCAAATAGGAGGAGAGAGTTATCAATGATGATGTTCTGATTTCGAACACACGGTTATCTTCCTCTAAACATCTCTGTTTTTTTTTTGTTTTTCTTTTGTTTTTTGTGTTTTTGTTTTTGCTTTTCTTTTGTTTATTTTTTACAAATAAAATATGTTGAAAATGCAGCCCATATAAAAGAACGTTTTGGAATTACTGCCTTTATGTAATGCACTGTGCAGAAAAGAAAAGGAGATTGAGTTTGCCAGAATTGGGGACATTCAGGCTACTATTGCCCAAATTATTCCTGGGGCGTTAAAGGTTTATACATACCAACATGAAAACCTACATTTAGAAAACTGAAATAAAGTTTTGTATCTTAAATGCTTCAGAAGTCTGCGTTACTTGTCTTTGTCAATATTCTGCAAAAGGTACTATGTGTCTGAACTTGATAGAGAACGCTCATAATGCAAGATTTCCGATTGAAAAAGAGAAACACTGTGGAAGAAGAAAAAACAATAATAACAATAGTTAAACTTAGTTTAGATAGTCAGTTAGTTAAGTGTCATTCGCTTCAGGCGATCATGTCTCGAAAGAGACATGACTGACTAGGCAAAAGATTATCCCGCAGTAGGTTGCCATTGTTTTCTGCGGCAGAGTTGTTACCAGCCAAGGCTACAGAACCCAATCTGTCCTATTATTTTATCCATAAGTGGAGGGAAGAGACAGATTAATATCTTTCCCAAGGGTATTTGCATGTAAATGAATGCAAGGAATTCAACTGGAATTCGAACTCGGCACCACGGTTTGTCGATATCCACGGCACTACAACGCACATCCGGATAGTATTGATAGTTTGGATAGTATTCAAAATAAAAGACGTAATGAAGAGTGAAAAGCAAAGCAAACGAGACGAGGCTATCGAAAGGAAAAGTTCACCGGGAAATAACCGAACAAAATGAAAGGTGATAATGGGAAGGAATAAGAAAGCGATAATGAGGAGAAATATGAGGAAAATAAAATGGCGATATTACAGGAATAAGAAAAAGATTATAATGAATATAATAATAATTGGAAGAGTTGCATTAATGACAGTCAATAATAACGGAGCAAAGCGCGAACAAAAAGGGGAGAGAATGCTTCATATGAATGATATTAATGATAAGAATAATGAAGTGACTGAAACCAAGAACGTGGCGCTAATAATAATAATAATAATAATAATAATAATAATAATAGCGTTTCACGGAGAGAATGCTTTTGTTTTCTGCCATAATAGACTTGGAAATGGTTCCTGATTAAGCTGCTATTGAACTTTCCAACCATAACTCAAATTTTCCCATCCTGCAGAAACAAAGGAAACTTAAAAAAAAAGGAAAAGGTAGAATTGTCAACTGAAGGAATGGTAGAGAAAGCGGACGAAGTACGTAAGTGAATGTAGATGGTGATGCTATGTAATGAAGAAAGAAAGAAAGAAAGAAAGAAAGAAAGAAAGAAAGAAAGAAAGGAAGAATGAAAGAGGGCATGGAAGAATGAAACTGGAATTAATAAATAAAAAAGCTGAATATAAGTAAAAAAGGAACGTGGAGAAAGAGAGAAAGAAGGAAGTAAGGAACGAACGAACAAACAAAATGTTATATGACAACGAAAGAGAAAACAAACGAAGATAAGCATAAAACAAACTAAAATTAAGATGAAAAAAAGAATAAAAAAACAGAAAAGAAGGAAGGAAGGAAGGAAACTAAAATTAAGAAAAATACTGAATCGATGGAAGAAAGGAACATAAAAAAAAGAAGGAAGTGTTGTTGGATGTTAGAGAGAGAACGAGGGAGAGACAGAGAGAGAGAGAGAGAGAGAGAGAGAGAGAGAGAGAGACAGAAACTCAGAGAGACAGAGAGAGAGCCGAGAAAGGTAAATACGAAAAATACAAAAACTGGAATTAAGATAAGAAAAAAAATAGAAACAAAAAATTTTTTTTTTAAAAGTAAGAATAAAGGAAAAATCAAATGAAATAATTAAGGAAGGTATAAACGAATTGAAACCGAAATTATGAAAGAATGAAGCTTAATAGAAGGGGAAAAAACATGTGGAAAGTGAACAGAAAGAAAGAAAGAAAGAAAGAAAGAAAGAAAAGTTGCTGACTGAGAGAGAGAGAGAGAGAGAGAGAGAGAGAGAGAGAGAGCGAAAACAGACGAAAGCAATTGCAAAACAAACAAAAACTGCAACGAGGATGAAGAAAGAAAAAAAGAAAAAAGACAAAAGACAAAAGAAGAAATGAATGAAAGCTGAAATTAAGAAAGAAAGAAGAAGAATATAAGAAAGGAAGAAACACGGGCAAAAGAAAACAGAAAGAAGGAAACTAATAAACAATATAAAAGAAGAGATGAAACGTAATGAGGGAGAACGGAAAAATACAATAAAAATGAGGTGGATAGAGAAAGAAAATTAAAAAGAAAGAAAGAATGAAAATAAACTTAAAAAAGAGAGTATGAATTAGTAAAGCTTAAATATACAGAACGAAAAAAAAAAAAGACGAATGAAAATGAACGCAAAGAAAAGAGGGAAGAAGTGTGCAGACAGAAATAAAGAATAGAAAATAGGAATGAAAGACAGTAGGATGCAAAAATGGAGGAAGGAAAAAGAAAAAGGAAAACAACGGAAGTACAAAAAGGAAACAGAAGAGGAAGATCAAACTTCGGATCAAAGTTGAGCGGACAAGCGAATTAAGAAATAAAAGCTGAATATTATATCGGATATTAAAATCAAATGAGGAAAAAATTGTCGAATGTTGAATTGACCTCGTCAGAACGAAGCACTGGTTAACCTGTAATTATTTTGCTCTTTCTTCATTTCATTTAACTAATCCGATGAGAACTTGCTTTATTAAGCTTATTATTATTGTTGATATAATAATTGACCATCGACTGACAAATAGTGTTATTCATTGTACATCGTTGTCTGCATTATTTTGAATAATAATAATAATAATAATAATAATAATAATAATAAATTGAAGCAAACAGGCCAGACATTATTGTTAAAAACCAGAAGGAGAAAACTTGTCTATTAATTGATATGGCTTGTCCAGCGGATTGTAACATAGCAATCAAGGAATTTGAAAAACTGTCAAAATATAAAGACCTGGAAATTGAAATAGAAAAAATGTGGAAATTGAAAACAAGAGTTGTGCCAGTGATAGTAGGTGCACGTGGAATGATAAAAAATGGAACAAAACAACACATTGAAAGAATCCCTGGAAACCCCAGCTTAAGAGATATACAAAAAATTGTCTTATTAAGTACAGCCCACACACTAAGAAAAACTTTATCTATGTAATGCTGGGGATGATAGGGAAGATAGAAAAACATGAAATGGAGCCATAACAACACGCCACTACCTGCCTTAGGTCTCCCCGCAGACTTGGTTGGTAGTGAGACCAAAGCAGAAATCGAAATATGGTGAAAAATGACATCATAATAATAATATTTAAACTATTTGCACTTTTTCCTTATATTCAGCTTTTTTTATTTATCAATTAAGTTTCATTCTTCCATGTCTTCTTTCATTCTTTCTTTCTCTATTTCTTTCTTTCTTCGTTTTTTTTCTTTCTTTCTTTCAATTGTATTTTCATGTTAACCCTGTCGTCTGCTCTGTAAACTACAGGAGCACGTCTTCACCGATTTCGGCGTTGCAGCTATATTTTCTATATTGAGTAGTTTTTATGTGGTAGATTTTTCTTCTTTTTTTTTTTTTTTGAAATCCCATTTTAATTAAAACTTTTATTTCTCCTAGACTGGTAGCCAACCAAAGCTAGATAAATTAATCTGCCCCGCTATTTATCCGTATTTCAAAGGAGAATAGAGGAATTCAGATGTTACCATCACTAATTATTGTAATTACTATTTCATTGTTCTTTTATGTCAGACAGCCTTTTAGGACGTAGGTGACCCACAACTTCTTACCTCATATTGCAGTTGGTAACTTTTAACTGTTTAACATTCACTATTTACGAAGATCAGGCAAGAATAAGGCGATATATCCGTAGACATGGAAATAAGAATCTATTTCCTGTAGATTAAACAAAAAGTTCTGTTCGAAATTTTCTTGTTACTCCACCCACGTCTATTGAACGGATTAAGAGGCTCATCCGTTGTTCCCTGTTTAGGATGTGGTTTCCGGCTTTCCCTTTTCAAATCTTCTCACTGTGTTTTTTTTTTTTCAATTAGAGTAGATAGATCTATCTATCGCCCGGTTCACACTCCACCCACGTCTATTAAACAGGTTAAGAGGCTCATCCCTTGTTCCCTGTTTAGGATGTGGTTTCCGGCTTTCTCTCTTCCAATCTTTTCACTATTACGTAGCCCCCTGCACATCAGTGGTGTTACCGCGTTGCTCGGGGTGATATGATTAAAAAAAAAAAAGTTACCCGGATCGACATACACTTAATGGAGGCTAGAAGGCTCAACGACCGAAATATTGTGATAACAGCAATAGAGATGAGGACAATAGTCCGCATGCAAATAGTGTAAATAATAGCAATTATTATTGTTATTCCCAGGCTTCGGATAATTGCTGGTAAGTCAGTCACCTTCATTTACATCAATACCCTCAGCTCATTGGCGAGATCAGGATAATTATCGATTTTTTCACGTTTTGTCAGGTCAAATTTGGTCTGCCGGAACAGCAAAATCCACTATCTATTATATTGCCATTCTTTTTACTACTACTACTACTACTACTGCTACGGCTCCTATTACTACTACTACTACTAATAATAATAAAAAAAACAATAATAATAATAATATCATTAGTGGTAGTAGGTAAGAGATTAACACAAACATCAAGTGATGTTGAGATATAAATAAACGAAGTCCAAAATGCTCATCATGCTTCTCATTGTGATAAGAATACACCAGGCACACGCACCAAGGGCCCAATATGGAGGGCAGTACTAACAAAAGCAGAAATTAAGCTTTGCAGACGGAGCTCGGTAATCCAGTCCGGTAAGACAGTCTGTGACTGTGGATTTTCAGAAGTATCTTGAGCTGACTCCCAGGTCACCTTATATGTTCCATCAAACAAACTTAAAAATGAAATAACGCACCCAACACTCGGTCATGAGACGCTTCCGCTCCTCACGCTCATAAACTGATATAAACAGTGCGCTAGTCCCTAGGAGACATGCGTAAATGGTTCATTTCAGGCACAAAAACAAAACAAGCAAAACTTTGCAACTGAAAAATATATTGACTTACGACAAATAAACATTAAATGTTAACATCGCTAAACAATTATTATTATTATTATTATTATTATTATTATTATTATTAGTAGTAGTAGTAGTAGTAGTAGTAGTAGTATAGTTGTAGTTGTAGTAGTAGCAGTAGTATTAGTATGGTATGATTTTTCTTGTTGTTACTATTATTTCCTTTGATTTCTTTTCTATAACACTTTTACGTCCGTGCCTTAGCCACAGACCTAAGGTCAGAAATGGCATCATGGCATTTTCAACTAAAAATTTGTGTAAAAACAAACAAACAAAACAAAACAAACCTAAAGATACACATTTTTCATTGATATTCCCCACCTCGTATGGTGTGAGCTGTGACTGTGGAGAGATTTCTTTTCTATTTCATTGGGCTGCCAGGGATCCCTTCAATGAATACATCAGATCCTTTACCTATCAAACCCAGAACCAAAACCACAACTGAAATTATAGATTTCTTCACATACCATGTTTTTTAAAAATTCTATATTCAGAGATTTTTTAAGATATGCAAAGCTACATTATGGTCTGCAAGAATTATTATGTTAATAAGAAAACACATTCTCTTTTAGTGGTTTTGATCACTATCTCTGCGTGATTTGATTGTTCCGTCGGTGTCTGTTGTAAATTCCCACTAAATTGTTACAGGTTCTATGTCTGTAACCCGGCCTGGGCCGTGTTCGTACCGATTTGTTACAGTTTCCTTCAGATAAAAGTTTTCAAATTTTCCAGTGTACAAGATATTGTAAATAGTGAGCCATCTTGTCATGCCAGTAGATGTTAATATATAAGATACAAGATTATGTGATTTCTCATCATATCTTTATTTCTGCTATGGTCGCACTACCAACCAAGTCTGCGCGAAGACCTAAGGCAGGTCGAGGCGTGTTGTTATGGCTCCATTTCATGTTTTTTCTATCTCCCCTATCAACCCAAGCGACACACAGACAAATGGTTTCGTGAGGAGTACGAAGTCGCTAAGTAGTTATGAAAAGATTATTATTATTTTTATTATTATTATTATTATTATTATTTTTCATCATATTTTGATTTCTGCTTTGGTCTCACTACCAACCAAGGCTGCGGGGAGACCTAAGGCAGGTTGTGGCGTGTTGTTATGGCTCCATTTCATGTTTTTCTATCTTCCCTATCATCCTTAGCATTACATAGATAAAGTTTTCCTTAGTGTGTTGGCTGTACTTAATAAGACAATTTTTTGTATATCTCTTAAGCTGGGGTTTCCAGGGATTCTTTTAATGTGTTGTTTTGTTCCATTTTTTATCATTCCAAGTGCACCTACTATCACTGGCACAACTCTTGTTTTCAATTTCCACATTTTTTCTATTTCAATTTCCAGGTCTTTATATTTTGACAGTTTTTCAAATTCCTTGATTGCTATGTTACAATCCGCTGGACAAGCCATATCAATTAATAGACAAGTTTTCTCCTGGTTTTTAACAATAATGTCTGGCCTGTTTGCTTCAATTTTTCTGTCTGTGTAGATGGTGTAATCCCATAGAATGGTTACATCTTCTATTTCTGTAACCGGTGCTGGGTGATGTTCATACCAGTGTTTGTTTACAGATTTTCCATAATGTTTGCACATTGTCCAATGTAAATATTGCCCAACTCTATCGTGGCGATTTTTATATTCATTTGGGGCAAGCACAGAACAGCCTGAGATTAGGTGGTCTATTGTTTCTTGGTGTTTATCACAAAACCTGCATTCTGGATCCATATTATTATGCATAATATTTGCCTGAAAGTTTCTAGTGAAAAGACTTTGGTCTTGTGCTGCAAGAATAAAGCCTTCAGTTTCAGAGTTTAATCCAGATGCACGTAACCATCGATGAGCATTAACTTTGTCAACATTGGATTTATTGGCACGTTCTGGATATTGACCATGCAGAGGTTTGTCTTGCCAGCGCTGTCTCATCTGTTCAAGAGCTTTATCTTTGGCTTTCATTTTCATATTTTTACCGCAATAGTTGGTTCTTGGCTTCTGTTTTGCTTTTCTACAGAATCTACTAACTGTAAATCTTCTTTGTATTTACTGCCTTCTTTTATTATTGAATATTTTTTCTTTCTTTCTTCATGTTGCCTTACTAATTGTATCATCCAATCCTTTGTTGTTTCTATGTATGTTAGTAAGCCAATAGTTGTTGTCTTGTATGACAATTCCAGCTGAATAAGACCTCTTCCACCTTCTTTACCTGGTATGTATAGACAGCCTTTGGATGATGCATCTTATGCTTAGAAAGAAGCTTTCTTGTTTTAGAATCCATTCGCCTGATGTCGTTTAGAGTCCAGTTTAAGATGTTGAAGCTATATTGGACAACTGGGATTGCAAGGCTATTAATGGTCATAACTCTGTTCTGAGAATTCAATTCAATTTTTAATATCATTCGTAGACTTCTATAGTACTCTTTACGCACTATTTCTTTCATTTTTTTTATGGTGAATGTTTTCACTCTCATTTACACCTAGGTATTTATAAGCTTCTTCTGGTTTCAATTATTTTACTGTTACAGCAGGGTCTAAGCTAATTGAGGATGTTTCTTGTATTGATCCACGTAAAACTGTAGCTTTAGCACATTTATTCAAATTGAATTTCATTCCAATGTCTTCGCTGAAGCATTTTACAGTTTGCGGAAGCCCTTCCAGCTCATTATCATTCTTAGCATATAACTTTAAGTCATCCATGTAAAAGAGATGGCTTATTTTCTTTAGGCCTATTTTATAACCACATTCTGTCTTATTAAGTTGACTGGTTAGTGCTATTAATGATATGCAGAATAGTAATGGAGACAAAGAATCACCTTGAAATATACCTCTTTTGATGTTTATTTCATCAGATTTATAGGTTCCATTTATATGATTGAGGTAAAGGATTGTTTTCCATGTAGACATGCACTGTTTGATGAAATTGATGATGACGGGTGATATCTTGTATATATTTAAAGTCTTTAAAAACCAGGCATGTGGCACACTATCAAATGCATTATTATTATTATTATTATTATTATTATTATTATTATTATTATCTCATTTGATTTTTGTTGTTTACACATTTTCATCTGGGTCCCAACCAGAGACCTAAGTTTAGAAATGGTTTCATGACATTTTACACTTATCATTTTTATTAAAAATAATTTTAACAAAAACAAATGAGATCTGCATGGCATTACCTGCTAGAAATAATGCACAACTTGCTAAAACCAAGCAACTGGCAAGCAGGTATGAACGGGGTATATTCACCAAGACAAAGCTTGTAATATTACCAGCTTCAATCAATTTAGGTCAAAAGTCATTACTAATACTATTACTACTACTAATAATATTACTAATAATATTATTGTTACAATAATAATTATTATTATTTCTTTTGATTTTTGTTGTATACTCATTTCTTTCCAGATCGCAAACTTAAACTTAAGATCACACACATTTTACATATATGAAGCATATGTGAAAGCTGCAATTTTAGAGTACAATTTGATGGTTTTGTTTCAGACATGAGCTACTGACAGTCCCTTTAACGAAGCAATTGAAACCTTTTCAATCAATCAAAAGCTCCAGCTACAACTCGAATTACTGAAGTCTTCATGTGCCACATTTTTTAGATTTCGACTTCAAGATCCTCTTATTTTTTTTATAGCTTTTTGAAGATTTTCAAAGTTCATTACAAACTACAGAACTGATATATTATTATTATTATTATTATTATTATTATTATTATTATTATTGAAAACTATAATTTACTGCTGTTGTTGTTAATGATGATGTTCCAATTTCAGGATAAGTTTTCCTGGTCCTGCTGTAATTATCACGCCATGGATGTCGATGATGTTGCAGTAGTTGTTTCAAATATCACTGCCATATTTAAATGTCATACCTCGAAGGTATATCAACATTATTAATTTTTCTCGTTAGCCTCATTTCCACTAAATTTTTTATTTGTTCCTTTTTATTTTCTGTTTTTAGAAATCCTACGCTGATATTAGAGGATGATTTATAGTCCATTTAATATTTTAAGATATGTTCTGAAAAAAAAGTGTAGGAAAAGGATCAATCATTTAGGATGGAAGGCTGAAAAGCTCATGTCAAGTCCGTCTTTTCTAAACATCAGAATTCATTCTGGAACTTCTTCTTTGTCGAATAAAATCTTTAAATCTTTAAGCACATCTTTCATCGTCGTAAAGCTTGCATGATCAGCACATTACCAATTATGCAACTCCCAATATTTTATCGTCATTTTAACTGGCAGGGCTGGTGCGTGTTACACCCGAAACCCCCCAACCGGCGGCCACTGACAGTATTTTCTGATCCTCGCTGTCTTACAAAAATTTGCTTTTTTTCTTTATATACGATACAAGGCCAAGCAACTGGCAAGCAAATATGAACGGATTATATTAACTAAAACAAAACTTGTAGATATATACAGCTTCAATCCATTTAGGTGAAAAGCTATTACTACTACTACTACTACTACTATTATTATTATTGTTGTTATGTTAACTGAGCACAACTACTACTACTAGTACTATTCTTATCGTTATATTAACTATGTACATCTACTGTTACTGCTACGGCTACTACTACTATTATGTCATTTTTCATCATAATTTTATTTCTGCTATAGTCGCACAACATACCTGTAGAAAGACCTAAGGCAGGTCGTGGTTTGTTTTCATGGCTCCATTTCATGATTTTTGTTATTCCCCTAACATCCCCAGCGTTACATAAACAAAGTTCTCCTAAGGGTGTTGGTTGTACTTAACAAGTCAATTTTTTGTATATCTCTTAAGCTGGGGTTTCCAGGGATTCTTTCAATGTGTTGTTTTGTTCTATTCCTTATCATTCCAAGTGCACCTAATATCTCGGTACGATTCTTGTTTTCAATTTCCACATTTTTCTGATTCAATTTCCATGTCTTTATATTTTGACAGTTTTTCGAATTCCTTGGTTGCTATGTTACAATACTCTGGACAAGCCATATCAATTAATAAGCAAGATTTTATTTTTGTTTTTTAACAATAATGCCCGATGTATTTGCTTCATTTTTTCTGTCTGTGTAGATAGTGTAATCCCATAGCAGTGTGACATCTTCTAATTCCATAACCGATGTTGGGTGATGTTTATACCAGAGTTTGTTTACATATTTTCCATAGTGTTTGCACATTGTCCAATGCAAATATTGCCCCGCTTTATCGTGACGATTTTTATAGTCATTTGGGGCAAGTACAGTACATCCTGAAATTAGATGGTCTATTGTTTTTTTAGTACTTATCACAGAACCTGCATTTTGGATCCACATTATTATGTATAATATTTGCCAGAAAGTTCCTGGTGAAAAGATTTTGGTCTTGCACTGCAAGAATAAAGCCTTCAGTCTCAGACTTTAATCCAGATACACGTAACCATCGATAAGGATTAATATATTGGTCATGCAGAGGTTTGTCTTGCCAGGGTTGTTTCATCTGTTCAAGGGCTTTATCATTGGCTTTCATTTTCATATTTTTTGCCGCAATAGTTGGTTCTTGGCTTCCGTTTTGCTTTTCTACAGAATCTACTAAATGTAAATCTTGTTTGTATTTACTGCCTTCTTTCATTATTCAATATTTTTTCTTTCTGTTTTCACTAAGGCAGGATGTGATATAAGGTCCTTTTTTTTCAGTACGCTTACATATACAGATAGACCAAGCCAGGCCGACGCGTACAACCACTACACCCTATGACCGAAGAGGGGAGCCTGATCGAGGATTTCAGTCAGTGCGTTCTGACCCCCCGCAATCATATGAATATTTACTTGTTCTTGAATACATTTTTATCAGTCAGTTAATTGCCATACGTGATACAAGCTTGGGTCATCATGTTTCTTGATACATGACTGACTAGGTAGAGGATTTTCCCGCAGTAGGTTACCATTACTTTCTGCAGTAGACTGATTCCCAACCAAGGCTATAAAACTTAATCTATACCGCTATTTAGCTCATAGATAGAGGGTGAAGTAATGGATTAATACTTTCCCAAGGATATTTTCGGGTAAGTGAATGAAACGAATTCGACTGGAATTCGAACTTGGCTCTTCGATTTCTCGTTCCGAGCCGTTATCCAATACTTCATTACATATTAAACATTATGCATATGGACCAAATCAGGCCGGCGCGTACAAACCCTACATTTTTTTCCGGGAAGTGTGGCTTCATTGGGGTGGTTTCTGACCCCCGCAATTCTATGAAAATTTACTTTTTCCTGACTATACTTATATACGTTGCAAATAAAACTCAGCAAAACTGACTAGTAACGGAAGAAAAAGTTTCTCGGATATTGATATCATTTTTTTTTTTGTACTGGGGCGGGAATCGACCACATCCGTAAATTTGTGTTACTCATGAAAAGCCTTAAAAAAGGAACACTATACAAAATTCATTATTTTATCCATTATGTTGAATCTGTTAAAATTCTTGAACTTTGTTGTATCGTGGAATGAAGAGATACACAATGAAATGTAGATAAACTATTTTATTAACAGAGTGGTACAACCAAGATGAATATACAAGGTGTTACATCTCGAGGTCCGTGATAATGACAACCTCTCTGCTAAGCGCACATTGTCTTATATACATGCGGGCGACCGGATGTCACATGGTACGAGCTACGACACAACAAGCCTTTTAACAAGAATAATGGTCATCAGCAAAAAGAAGACGCCAAAATGTCAACTACAGGTCTGAGAAACTAAAATAAAACAAGTAAAGAAATTTAAATACCTGGGAAGCGTGCTGACAGATGATGGAATGTGTGATGTTGAAATTTAAAGACCCATAGGCATGGCTAATACTCTGGTTAAGTTTCAAAAATTAACCAGAATGCTAAAAGACAGGAAAATCTCATTGAAGACAAAAAAGAGAGAGTTGGATTGCTATGGTATATATGTCCTTCTGTATGGCAGTGAATGTTGGACGATCTTCTCACGGATGAATGGGAGGTTTGAGGCAACAGAAATGTGGTTTTACTGAAGGATGCTGAGGATACAATGGACTGAACACGTGACTAACGAAAAGGTGCTGGAGAGAATGGAAACGAGGAGAAAACTCATGCTTAATATAAGGAAGAGACAGGTGATGTTTCTTGGACATGTAATGAGGAAGGAGGGCCTGGAGAAATGAATACTGACAGAACGGGTAGTGGGAAAGAGAGACAGAGGAAAGCTGCGCGAGACCTTTATGGGCCTGAGCAAATGGATGGCGAAGCGGGGTTTGGTAGAGATGCCAAGAGGAAGAATTTTGAAAGCGACAAGAGACAGAGCTAAGTAGAAATCCATGAACGCTTACGCCCTGAAGGAGTCCGGTACAAGAAGAAGAAGAAGAAGAAGAAGAAGAAGAAGAAGAAGAAGAAGAAGAAGAAGAATCTCAAGCAGGTTAAAAGTTGTCGCAAAATATTGTTGATTTATGTAAGAGGGAATGAAACTTTATGACATGTCTCTAAATTGTATTTAGATACATTTTATTCAGATACAATATCTTTATTTTTAATTTTTCTAGTTTAATTTTTCATCTATGCTGCTCATGATCCATTATTGTACATAATTCAGTCAGTTAAGTGCCATACGTGATACACGCTTGGGCGATCATGTCTCGAAAGAGACATGACTGACTGGGCAGAAGATTATCTCGCAGTAGGTTACCATTGCTTTCTGCGGTAGACTGGTTGCCAGTCAAGGCTAAAGAACCCAATCTGTCCTGTTATTTAACCCATTATTGGAAGGAAGAGACGGATTAATACCTTTCCTAAGGATATTTGCGCGTAAGTGAATGCAATGAATTCAATTGGAATTCGAACTCGGCTCCTCGATTTCTCGTTCCATACATGATTACGTTACAATAAAAGTTGTAATTTATATGGGTTTGATTTTGAGCTTTGTTTAACGGCATATTAACCTCTTTGGGTTATTTAATGCCAAAAAGGTGGGGTTTTAAGGTATCTTTTATGTTTGGTTACAGTGAAAAGCTTGATTTAGTCAAATTTTAATGAAATATTTGTTTTTTATTCTTTTTTATTTTAGAAAATTGAAAATATCATCTACTTTTGTATCCAAAAATGTTTTTCTGAGAATAATTTTGTTTTCCTTCAAAAATGTGTTATGGTAATAATTTCTTCTTCAAAAATGCATTGTTGGCAATATTTTTCATTTAAAAATATGTGTTTTTCTAGAAAAGTATGTTTTTATGTATATATTTCTATAAAAGTGTATATTTATATTTTCATAGTGATTTGACTCCAGTTTTGGGGTTCTTTATTTGCCCATAAATAACAGGTGCTATCACTCCGGCTCAGGGTGGACCTGAGAACAACAGCAATTAAGAGGTGGTTCCATTCTCCTCAGAACCTCCCAATCAGTGGCCTTTCAACCTGAAGCAGTTTACTCTCATGCCCAGGACCTTATTTATATGAATAATGCCTCATGGACATTGAGATTTAGAAGAGTATCGGGTATCAGATATTCTGGAGGTGGAGCAAAAGACACATGCACTGGTCCTGATAACTTGGTTTATAAGAAAGATCAGTGTCCTTTCAGAATATGAGCGATTATCTCTCTACATCTTCTGATTCTTGGTTGCTTTTACCAACGTTTTAGTCCCCCCATTCCTGTTCTGCCTTCCATTTACCCAAGCTCGTTACGTAGATTATTCACTGCTTTCCTCTTTTTCAATTACCTATAATATGCCTTGTGAGTGTTCATTTTTCCAAGCCTGCAGTCATCATTACATATCCAAGAAAATTTAGCTGTTTTTTTTTAATAATTCTAAATGACGTTTTGTTTCTATTTTAAAAAATAAAAACCCTCGTTAATTATATACCCCTTTCATGTCATTCTCAACATCCTTATGTAGATCTAGAACTCTTTTACTTCAAATCTTCTCTTCATTCGTGAGATTACTACAATATAAGAAAACCGATATTACATTGTAATACAGCACGCTTTTTTCTTTCTTTCTTTCTATCTTTCTTTCTTTCTTTCTTTCTTTATTTCTGACGAGCTTTTCCTGTTTCTTGATACTCTACTTATTTTTTAGAAGGCATCAGTCACTATTTCAATGCGAAGTCATCAGACAAAAACCGTTGAATAACTCAAAGTTAGTCTCTTCAACTTGTTCCAAAATATTTTAGAAGATCGACAACAGCGGCGTCTATATTATATATCGACATGGACCAATTCACCTTTTGATATTTAAATCGTGATGCGAAAACAATTTGTCGATTATATTAAGGAAAATTGCATGAATATTTGAAATTCTAGAAAATGATAATTATCACTAATTAAATGACGAAAAAATCAGTATAAAAAAAACTGTGAGCGAAGAATGGAAAGAAAGAATTATCGCAGAATGGGAAAATAAATATTCAACTCACACGCATTCCTATATATATATATATATATATATATATATATATATATCAACATTAATTGTATTAACGTTCTATCTTCATCTTGATATCAAGTACTTTATGATAGAAACAGCTAGCCTAGAATGACTTTCTACCAGTAAACCTCTGAAGAAATAGTAATTTTGACACTAAGCATCATTTGATTTAATAATTATATATATATAATTATATCGTCAGACAAGATAGATAGATAGATAGATAGATAGATAGATAGATAGATAGATAGATAGATAGATCGTCAAGGCAACCAGTATGTTGAAGAGTCTGAAAACCCAGGATCGAATTCGTTGCAATCATATACGCGCAAATACCCTTGGAAAAGGTATTAATCCGTCTCTTCCCTCCAGTTATAGGTTAAATAATAGGATAGGTTGGGTTCTATAACCTGGCTCGAAAACAATCTTCCACAGAAAGCAATGGCAACCTACTGCGGGATAATCTTCTGCCCAGTCAGTCACGTCTCTTTCGAGACATGATCGCCCAAGCGTGTATCACGTATGGCACTTAACTGGCTGACTGGCTGGCTGGCTGCTGTGTTATTTAGTACAATTATTTGTCTATAATTCTGAATCGTCAGTCCGTAATGTTTGCAGGAAAATGGTCCTCACTAAAATCTACATACTTCCTTGGAAGCCATGTTTAATGGTCGATCTTAGAAAGGAGTTTCATACGGCTGGCAGTTTATGTATTTCTCGACGTGTTTGGCGATTAACATCGATCTGAATGACATCGATCTGGAAGTGTTGACCTGACGATTCTAGTAAGAATTCTTACATTTGCTATTTAGATGCCATTTTCTGCTGTCTCCATCGCCAAGCCTCTTTTTATTATATCATTACTAGTCGTCGTTTGATAATCATCATTACTACTTTTTCGTTATTACGTTTGTTTTTCTTGTAGTGTGACTTTTATTTTCGTTGAAATTATCATCGTGCCCATCCCTTTACTGATCATATAGTCATTTATAATTAGTTTCTGTTTACAGACCTTATTGCATTTGTATGTTTTTTCTATTGTAATTCTGTTATGATTCTCGAAGATATTTTTAACTTAACCTTCAGCAGACCATTCCCACTCTTTATTTTTTATATATATATATTTTTCATTTTTCCCGTTTTTATGAAGAATTTACTCTAATTTCTCTCTCATCTTGTTTTCCTCCGGTTCCTATATTACTCTGGTCGTTTTAATTTTTGTATTTCTCGCCTGTTATTTGTTTTATTTACTTTGTATATTTTACAAGTATTTCTATTTCAAAAGATTTAATTTGATTATTACTCTTTTGTTTTTTGTTTTTGATTCACGGTAAATTCATTTTTCTCTCTCGAAAATAACTTAAATTCTGTTTTTTTTTTTTAATTTTATTTATTTATTTTTCGTCCAGTTCTCTTCTCAGCTCTTCTCGCGTGTTTTCACCGCTTTAAAGATTTTTTATTTCAACTTTTTCTCTCCAATATAACTTCGTTACATTTCACTGTTTCAATGTTTTATATTCTTTTTGATTTCGCTAAAATCTTTCTCCATTTTGTTTTTGTAGGCTTCTATTTTGTTCAGTTTTTCTTTCTTTATTTCTAACCACATTTCAATCAAAATCTCTTCTCTTCAATTTTCATTGCTTTCTGCTCTCTCAGTTTATTTAAGGATTTTTAAAATAAATTACTGGTTTCTCTCTCAACACAACTCAGGTCTTTCTTTCGCATCATTTTCAATGTTCGCAGAAATTCTGATAGAAATTCAGACTAATATCCTGTTTACTGTTGCAGGAAATATAACAAAAGGACGAACTTGTTCGATAAAAATTCGCAATTTATTAAATCACTGTTATAATGCACTTCTTAAAAAATCACCAGCAAACGAATGAATGTTTGCGATAAAATGAATTCTCATAGGAACTATTTTCTGGGTTTAATTTTTTAGACATTTAAATTTGAACATTACACGAGATTGGAATTTCTACTAGTCAAGAAGTTGTCAATTCTTGGAATTTCTTGTTTCCTAAACATTTCGTTTGTTTTGACATCATTGAATTCATTTGTGTGGTTTTTTCTCTTTATTTTATTTCATTTTTTTTTTTTTCATTTTTCCGCTTTCGTTTCTTTTATATTTTATTTTTGTCTTCTCTTCTTTATGGCGCCTTTTCACTATTTCCTTCTTCATTTCTCCTCTCTTCCCGCCTTTTTTCACAAACAGCTATTGTTTCATTCATTTTATATAATCCTGTTGTCAACAACATTATTATCATTATTGTCGTATGTCTTAATTATGCCTAGACAAAACGAAATGTGTTCTTTAATTATTCATCAGAAGCCGAAGCCGAGAAGAAGGAAAACGGGTAAAGCCTTGTTTGTTGACGTGCGTTCTTGACATGACTTCGACACAGATGGCGAAAAAAAAAAAAATGAAGGGCCACACCCACCTGACAAGGGTCATGGTTAGGGGGAGTGTTTAGTATCTGATTTGGAAGTTGAGACAATCTGAAACTTTTTTAGTTTTGCGTATTTATAAAACATTTTATTTTATGATTTAGTTGGTCGTTTGAGGAGAAAGGCGCGATGTTGTTCAATTGGGAGCCGAGGTAGGCTGTTATTTTTTGTATTATTTCAGAAATGATTTGGGTATTTTTAAGACAAAGGAGATAATCTGTGTTGCAAATATTTCTTGTTGGTAAGTTGAGATAGAAATCGCATTTTCTATTTTCGTACGCATGATTTTTTTTTAAATTATTTAATATTTATTCATGTAAATCAATGAACATTGTAATCAAAGCTAGAAACCCCCCTCTAAGTCATTCGCACATATTAAAGATGGTAACACGAAAATAATTGAAGAATGACAATGTCACTGTCAGACCGATGAGAAACCAAGGCAGTGCTTTGTGACCCTTGATTTCTTATTAACATTTGCTTTAATTTTACAGTCAGTCAGTTAAGTGCCATACGTGATACATACTTTGGGTGATCATGTCTCTTTCGAGACATGACTGGGTAGAATATTATTCCGCAGTAAATTGTCATTGCTTTCTGCGGTAGACTGGTTGCCAGCCAAGGCTATACAATCCATCCTCTCCTATTATTCAACCCAAAATGGAGGGAAGAGATGAGTTAATACCATTCCAAAAGGTATGCGTGTGTAAGTGAATGCAAGAAATTCAACTGGAATTCGAACTCGGCTTCCCGATTTGTCCTTCCGAGTCGATATCCACTGCACCACAAAGAACATCCGTAATTATGATAGAACGCACAGATGTAATTATTATAGAATTGCACAAAAATTATCTAAACTTATTTATAAATGGAACTTTGTCTGTGTGTGTATATATATGTGTGTGTCCCCGTTAACTATAGACTCCGAAACGGCTGAACCGATTTTCTTGAAAATTTACACAGCTGTACTATAAGCGTATGCGAGTGTTCTTAGCTAGATTTTGTGTCGAGGTACCCCCGATAAATATCGAAAATCGATAATCGAAAAAATCGGGTTATAGAAGGATTGGTCCAATTTTAATCAAATTTGATACACTCATTGACAAAGACATAAGAAACGATATTCAGAAGTTTCAAGGTTGCAGTTCTTACAATAGTGCAGAAAATCGATAATATATATATATATATAAAGGGAAAGATGTTTGTGTATGTTTATCTGCCTGTATGTCTGTATTTTTTCAGCCATTTTATCTTATTTTTTGCTTCGGGTTTGGCTCTAAGTAGATATAATTGTAGTTTTTAGTCTCAGCCATGATACCATTTACTCAGATGACTTATTTATCCTTCAAAAATCAGTTTACGACAAAAAAACTTATTTGATATCGATACCAGGAAATCAAAATTTGACTTGCATCCATTTATTTTTTTTCAGTCGATGGTTTCGCTTTATCTGGAAACAACTATTGCTTTTTAGTGGTTCGTGCCAACTTCCAAAGTGTCCAGGACCATGGATTAGTTTTAAAGCTTTCATTACACCCGAGCAACGTCGGGCTATACTGCTAGTGTGAAATAAGTTAAAATTCTTCAACTTTTTAACAAGGTAAATATATATTGCTGGAAAATATCGTTGATTTATTTAATATAAATAATCTATTATATGATGTCTCTACTTGAAATTTATTTTTAATTTTTGTAGTTGAATTATTTTCACCTATGTTGCATATGATTTATTATTGTGTAAATTACAATAAAATTTGTATTTGATAAGGATACTAACTCATAAAAATTGATATGCACTAGTGTCGCCACATCAGTATCATAATTAGGGGGAATGCCGTAGATTATAGGGACATGAGACCCTTGGACAAGCCCAGCTCTTTGTAAGATCTTGAAGCTAATGGTTCTCATAATCTATACAATCAAGTAATGATTTAATTCTAAAGGATTCTGCTTTCTAATAATTTTTCTGCCGGGACAATTCCAATGATCTTTAAACTAAAGCGCTATTTGATAAGTTTAGATGCTTATATATATATATGTGTGTGTGTGTGTGTGTGTGTGTGTGTGTGTGTGTGTGTGTGTGTGTGTGTGTGTGTGTGTGTGTGTGTGTGTGTAGATAAGAGATTCTTATCAAAAGACAAAGAAGAATTTACAATGTTATTGGTTCTGACCTGGTATCATGGTTTCAGTTATGTCCCATCTTCCCTGTGACTTTTCTAAAATTTCTTTATTAACCGTGCTTCTGGTGAGCTCTATTTTTTGCTAAATAAGAATATATTATTTTGGTGTAAGGAATATGTATGTCAGTAATCGCGGCTAAGCTAAGATTAAGATCATACAGACTGAAGACCAGCGTTTCCCAATCTCACTTTTGTCCTTGTGGCACATAAATATAAAATCAGAACTAGATTGGTCGTATCTTTTCTCGAACTTCTCCCTTGTTAATTTAACTTCCGGCTTCTTGCTTTCAAATGAATATTGTTCTTCAAAAATGTAATGGCAGTGTCAATCATTATCTTCTGTTTTCTCAATTCTTGTCCTTTTATTGTTCCCTCTGCTTAATAATAATTTTCTTTTGCGTTCAGTAACACTTTTTGTCTTAATAGCTTTATTGCCTTGCTTGTGGTGAATTGATTGAAGAAAATTTATTCACCCATGAGACGTATCCAAAAAATTAGTTTGACAAATTTTACTACTAAGACGTAGATATGGTGATTTTCTAAGCACAGCTTAGACGTTGAACGAAGCCGAAAATATGTTTTGCCTTGTAAGGATCGAACACACTGCTAACTAGACAAGCTCCCTAACAATTACAGCACGTCGAATTACTCTAGCTAACAGAAGCTATGAGACATAGCATATATTCTGACCAAGAATATGTTCGTCCTCAATCGCTGATGTGGATTTAATCTTGAAGAAATATCTAAATAAAAGAACAATGGAAGAATCTTTTTTCAGAAACTGTTCCTCGCTAAACTCTGGTTGCTTTAGTAGAAGATGCACTGATGGAAATTGAAATGAAATTTGAAAAAAAAACATAGGTAACATTGTTTGTTCTTTGACCCGGACATTTTGAAATACGTCAAAACTGTCTTTCTTTCTTTTTTTTTTTTTTATTAATCTCGTTTTCTTTCAGTTCTAACTCTGAATAAAAAGAGGTTTTTCAAACCCTAATTACAGAGTTGCGGTGTGATTTCGATTGATCGCATTGAATTAAACGCGATAATGTATACCAGTCCGAAACGGAAGAATCTTTACCATTTGAAAGAATCAAACAGCATCTTTGAAAGTACCCTGAAGTTTCACAGAGGATGGGTAAACGAGAGAAGTCCGTACAATGTATATTTTCTTTGTATCCATAAATTCCTGCATGTATAGTAAATAATAAATAATATTTAAACCCTGATAACATTTTTTTATTTAGAATGTTCCAGAAGTTGCTATTTTGTAACCTTTTGTAACATCTTCAAGACATCTAAAATATTATGCCAACAAGCACTGTTTTCATATTAAAAGAAATCTATCTATCAATGTATTATCAATAAAATTCTAAGAAAAAAATTCTTATAATTTTGTTCTCAAGTAAAAGATTGTTAAAAGATTACACCAAACAGAAAATAAAAAATATCAAAATGGTAATAACTATAGATAATTTTCATTTTGTACGGATTATCAAAACTTTGTGGTTATTTAAAACCAAAACATATTTAAGATTGTAAGAATAATTAATTGGAGTAGATAGTCTAAACTATCACCCGGTTCACAATTGAAGTAGATAGACTAAACTATCGCCCGGTTCACACTCCACCCATGTCTTTTGAACAGGTGAAGAGGCTCATCCCTTGTTTCCTGTTTAGGATGCGGTTTCTGGTTTTCTCTTTTCCAATCTTCTCACTTTTTTTTCCAATTGGAGTAGATAGACTAAACTATCGCCCGGTTCACACTCCACCCACGTCTATTGAACAGGAGAAGAGGCTCATCCCTTGTTCCCTGTTTAGGATGTGGTTTCCGGCTTTATCTTTTCTTATCTTTAGACTCCTATGTAGCCCCCTGCACATCAGTGGCGATACCGCCTTGCTCAGGGTGATATGATTAAAAAAAAAAAAAAGAATATTACATTAAAATCTTTGAAAAATGGCAATGCATTTCCTCAGATACAGGTTCTATGATTTAACCCGTAGCTGCAGGGAAGAAGGTCTAACATATTTTTAACCGTATTTGCGTGTAGGAGAGTGGAAAGGACACAACTGGAAACCGAACTCGGTTCTGATTATCTTACTCCGAGTCGTTGTATGTCCTTCATAATTAAAAGTTAAATCATGTGGGGAGCTTAAATCAAAAGGAACTCCCCTCTCAAGACATCTCTGCTTGGTGAGAGCGAAGATAAAATAATCTAGGTGTAGATGACAGATAGAGCAAGAGATGGGGGTGAGAGAGAGTATGAGAAAAATACTCTCTTCCACCTTGGAAGAATGGCGCATCAAAATTGCCCCGTCGCCCCACTATTTATCTACTTCAGAAATATGACATTTTAGCGTGCGAATTTAACCTTAGTAATTTTCGACAAGAGAAGGAATGATAATTTTCATTCCATAAAACTGGTTGTCAGATAAAGGAATTCGGTAAGTAAAGGCGCGAGTTCCATTCCTAAAGACAGCTGATGTGACAGAAAACTGAATGAGAACGATCTTGCTCTTGAAGTAATGAAAGTAGGGCGTTCCGAAATACATCTCATGTAACCGAGATATGAAGATCAGAATTCATGCCATTCGAAATGAGTTGGTAATACAAAATAATACGAATAATGTAAATTCTCTTCCGAAACTTTTTTGTAGTGGTATTTTTTTACAAGTATTTGATATCAAGGCGTTAAAAAAGTAATTTAATTTTATCGGAAAGTGTATGAAACAAGTTTAAGTCAAATTTATTTAAATATTATTCATCGAAAATGTAATCACTTTCATTTCTAACGACTGGAAGGCCACTTTTTGAATCCATGTTTAATAAAATCAGTTTTTATTTATTTTGTTTTTGTTTTGTTTCTCAAAAAACTGTTAAAAGTGTGTTTTTAACTGGTTCTATGTTTCTGACCGATTTGAAAATTATGAAATATTCTAGCGATAGAAACAATGAAATGTACCCCATACAGAAGATGTGAAAGAACCTTCCAGCTTCATGATCCCATTTTTTCTTAGCTTTGTATTGCTGAGTTTTCCGAAGGCATTGCCATAACTGATAATAAGACTTTTTCTGTTTACTCAATCAGGACAATTTCTAGTTCATGCTTCGTTTAACCGATGAAGTTTATGGCAATAAACGCCTGCAGTGAAACGCCTTTCATATCCCACAAGCTTTTAATGGGAGACACATTTCATATGCCACAGGATACAAACAAACAATTCGGTGGATAGAATCAGCAAAAAATGAATCCCAAAATGCCAACGCCAGGTCGGACATATGAAAATCAAGCAGGTGCAGAAATTTCAAAATCTGAGAAGTGTTCCAAAAGAGCACGGAAAGTGCGACACTGAGTTCTGAAGGCGCATTGAAATGGACAAGGGCTCATTTCGGAAGCTATGCAAATATTGAGAGACAGTAAGAGTTCGTTGGAAACAAAGGAAAGATTACTGAACTGTTATGTGATATCTGTCCTTCTATATGGCTGTAAATGCTGGGTAATTTTTTTCCAAGATGAAGGAAAGACTCAACGCAACAGAAATGTGATTCTACAGAAGGATGCTGAGGATACCATGGACCTAACATGCGAGCAACGACAAAGTTTTGGAGAGGATGCAAGCAAAAAGGAAACTGATACTTAACATCAGGAAAAAACAGGTGATATTCACAGGAGAGATAGAGGGAAAGATAGACAGGGAAACCTACTTGATGTGCTTGAGCAAGTCGATGGCAGGGCATGGTTTTGTAGAGGTACCAAAAGAAAATTTGTTAAGAGCGACAAGAGATAATGGTAAGTGGATGTCCCTGATCGACTACGCCATGAAAGGACACAGCACACAAAGAAAAAGAATGGTTTCTCATTTTGCGATTATCAGAGTCACAACCTTCTACCTGAGAAGTGTTATAACAGAAGACGGAAAGTGTAACACAGAGATCCAAAGGCGAGTTGGTATGGCAAAGCAAGCATTCCAGAAGTTGAGTAAAGTATTAAGAAACAGGACAATTTCGCTAGAAACAAAGAAGAGAGTACTGGATTGTCAGTTCTTCAATATGGCAGTGAATGATGGACAATATCATCAAAGATGAAGAAAAGACTTGAAGCAATTAAAATGTGGTTCTACAGAATGATGGTGCGAATATCATGGATCGAGCTTGTGAGGAATGGTGAGGTCTTAGAAATGATAGAAACGAAAAGGAAATTAATACTGAGCGTCAGGAAGAGACAACTAAAGTTCCTGGGAGATGCAATGAGGAAGGAGGGTTTGGAGAACCTGGTACTAACAGGCCAGATAGAGAGAAAAAGAAACAGGGGAAAGTAACGGATAACATATTTGAAGGATCTAATCAGGTGGATCACGGAACGAGGGTTGCATGGTTTAACAGGAGAAGGCGTACTAAGAGCCACCAGGGATAGGGAGACTTGGAAAGCTATGATTACCTACGTCCTGAAGGGACAGAGTACATAGAAGAAGAACCTTCTACCTCGACTTGTAATGGGGGAACCTTACTATTAAAAAAAAAACAGTCTTTTTTTTCCGTCGATATGAAAAATCTATTTTTGATCGTCTGAAACAACGTGATGCTAAAATGAAAGATTGATATTCCGGGTTAAAAGACTGCTACAGATTAAACTTTGTTTTCGTGCCTCAAGAGCAACCTCGCGAGGAACCTTCACTCTGTAATGCATAATAAACGACACAATGCCAAATAGAAAAGATGATAAACACAGCTGAGACGCAGTTTCATACTCGTCAGCATTCGTTCTGGCTTGGTTGGTTGATTCATAATTTATAACGGTGAAATATGTAACTATTCCGTTGACCCAAAGGTCCGTTCGGTCTATTACGTAAATGTTCTATTTAATAAGCGAACGAATTTTGCGAAAACAAGACCCTAAGTACTTTGTCATTATGTGATTCTTTAATGTTTCACGGTTTGATAAAAGGCTATATTAGATGGAGTGTCTAGTGAAAATTGAAATACTTAGCTAAGAAAAAAAAACTTTTTGAAAAATTGGCCAACAATCACATTATGGAAAACCGATTCTTCGCACCAGAAATATGCATTAGATTTTTCCCTACTGTCTTACTTTCACCTCGATATCATTGGGAAAAAATACATAAATAAAAATAAAAGTAACAAGAAGAAAAATGCTGATCCGACTGTCGCTCTTACTGGAAAATTGCAAAGAATAATAATTGAAATAAAAACGTAGTGAGGAACAATGAAAATTAAATAAATCACACATGAGAAAATACTACGGAAAGTGAGAAAGCGTGGCCTTGTCGAGTTTATTACTTGTTCTTTTTTTTTTTGTATGTGTGTTTGGGTTAGAAGTGTTTTATTGTTTATTCGGTCTGTCAATGATATTCTGGAAAGCTAATTAAAACTCATTGGGGATTTGAAAGAAAATCAAAATATGTCACTCTCTCTCTTAAGTCCACGCAGCACGAAACTAGAAAATGCAAAAGACATACTGAATGAAACGGAAATGGAAATAGGTCAAAGAAAAATAAAAGAATATTAAAACAAAAAAGACCTGCAAAAAATAAAAAAATAAAAATAGAAATAAGGGCTGGGTGAACAAATTTGCTAAGAGATTTTTTTTTTCAAAAATATAAACATACGAAAAGAATCAAACATAGATTAATCCTGCAAAGCATTTTCGGGGTGTAAAATAGATAAAAATTCCAAGTATTCTGAAAAATTAAAACAAACATATAAATATAATTATTCAATTTCATAAAACTTTGAGAATTTTCATGATTACTTTAATAATAATAATAATAATAATAATGGTGATGTTGATGACGATTATGACAATAATAGTAATAACTAGCAGTATAGCCCGGCGTTGCTCGGGTGTAATGAAAGCTTTAAAACTAATCCATGGTCCTGGAGCTCAGAAACTTTGGACGTTAGCACGAAAGACTAAAAAGTAATAGTTGTTTCCAGTTAAAGCGAAACCGTAGACTGAAAGAAAAATGAATAGATGTAAGTCAAATTTTTATTTCCTGGTATCGATATCAAATGAATTATTTGTTGTTGTTGTTGTTAACTGAATTTTGAAGGCTAAATAAGTCCTCTGAGTAAATGGTATCATGGCTGAAACTACAATTATACCTACTTAGAGCCAAACCAGAAGCAAAAACTAAAATAAAAGGGATGAAAAAATACAGAGATACAGGCAGATAAACAGACACACATACACACACATATTGCCTTTTATATATATATATATATATATATGTATATATATATATATATAACACACCCACACACACAAACATCTTGCCTTTTATATATATGTATTATCGATTTTCTGCACTATTGTAAGAACTGCAACCTTGAAACTTCTGAATATCGTTTCTTATGTCTTTGTCTATGAGTGTATCAAATTTGATAGAAATCGGACCACGCCTTATGTAACCCGATTTATTTGATTATCGATTTTCGATATTTATCGGCGGTACCTCGACACAAAACCTAGCTAAGAACACTCGCAGACGCTTATAGTACAACTGTGTAAATTTCAATAAAATCGGTTCAGCCGTTTCGGAGTCTATAGGTAACGGATACTCACATACACAGACACACACACACAGACAAAGTTCCATTTATAAATAAGTTTAGATAGATAACAATAATGATGTAATAATAATTATCATAATGATAATAATAAATAATAATAATAGACGGATGCGGATACGTGGGGAAAATAACAGTTAACACTAGATATAAACACATTATGATTGTAGTGACTGTGAAAACATTTTCTTAGAAGTCAGACCAGTGGTTCGCGAGAAAAAAAGCCTCTTGAGTGGAACTTAATTCTCGCCATTGGAGTACGGTGGAGGTGAGGGTAGTTTGCTACATTGTGAGTAGCATGACGAATTCAAGCCATGAAGTTTTGAACTGGTGGAAGTGAGGAATGCAGTTAGTCGGAGTACATTCCATGGAAGTACCAGATTTCAGTGTGAAGCTTACTCCATCTTGTCTGTGAGAGAGGGACAACAAAGGGGAAAATAATTTGTCACCGACAAGGACACAGAAACAATTTTGAGCTCTATTGTGAGTGGAAAATGAGGACTGACCAGCTCTTCCCAAATATGAGAGCACTACTCTATTTTAGGACTGATCGAGATATTATAAACGTAGAGGATAACGGGTCAGTTACGTTTTTAAACGGCACAGGGAACTATTTTCTTACGTCTTTAGCGGTGGGTCATATGTACGATTTCCAACTGAGTTGAGTCGAGACGTAATAGTCGATCAAGACACGGAGGCCTCTTTAACATAACACCTATTCTTTGTGTCTCGTGGGAGTTCGGGGTCCCATCGGCGATGATTTTGAAATTTTTAGAGATTCCACTCCACCCACGTCTATTGAACAGGTGAAAAGGATCATCTCCTGTTTCCTGTTTACGATGCGGTTTCCGGTTTTTCTCTTTTCTAATCTTCTCACTGTTTTTTTTTTTTTCAATTGGAGGAGATAGACTCAACTATCGCCAGGTTCACACTCCACCCACATCTATTGAACAGGTGAAGAGGCTCATCCCTTGTTTCCTGGTTAGGATGTAGTTTCTGGTTTTCTCTTTTCTAATCTTCTCACTCTTATGTAGCCCCCTGCACATCAGTGGCATTACCGCCTTGCTTGGGGTGATATGATTAAAAAAAAAAAATTCGCCATCATAGTAGTGGTTATAGTGAATTTGATGAAAACTGAGTGCCAACTATATGTCGTTAAGCGAGATGGGGGTGAGCTTAAAACAGTTGAAAAAGGTGAGTAAACTATGAAAATTCCGAACTGCCAAGATAAACAAGAGAAAATAATACCAGAATTTAAAGAATGAGAGAAATTATTCCAAGAAAAATGGAGCAAAGAAAGAATAGGAGAAAAGACAGAAATAAAGAAGAAGAAGAAGAAGAAGAAGAAGAAGAAGAAATGAACATCCTTATAAAATTCTGAAATTACTGTTAGACAAGAGGCCCTGACGGGGCGTACGGCTATTCATAATACGGCTGATAAGAGAACACACACAAAAAAGTTCTTCATATCTCGTTACACTCCTTTCCAACCCTAGCATCATATTCCAAGTGGTCCCTTACCCCTGCGGTTCAATCCACTCACTGGTTTTATTAAGACCGTTGTGCTAAAGCAGTCGATCATGTATTAGCCTTTTTCGGTTGATTCCGTTAGGGGGTCTTACAACTTTCAATGACCATTCTCTGTCCAATGTTCTTCTTATCAGTTTTGTTCGCATGACCGCCTCGTCGGTCCGAACTATGTAGTCAGCCGGTCGACCAATCGGCTTGCTGAATATTTCTCTCCTTGACCAGAACAGTCATACCCACTCCCTTCACAACTTTGTCGAGTGATTGCTCTCTTTTCTTCACAGATTAACACGTGCTCGGTAGCAACGTGGTTAGATCTTTGGATTACAGACAGACTGGGAGATCTAAAGTTCAATTCCAAATTGACGTTCATACCACGCTTTTATAGACCAAGCTATCGCCCGGTTCACACTCCACCCACGTCTATTGAACAGGCGTAGAGGCTCATCCCTTGTTCCCTGTTTAGGATGTGGTTTCCAGCTTTCTTTTTTCCAATCTCTTCACTGTTTTTTTTTATTTATTTATTTATTTTTTTCAATTGGTGTAGATAGACTAAACTATCACCCGGTTCACACTCCACCCATGTCTTTTGAACAGGCGTAAAGGCTCATCCCTTTTTCCCTGTTTAGGATGTGGTTTCCGGCTTTCTCTTTTCCAATCTTTTCACTCTTGCATTTTTAGAGATTCCACTCCACCCACGTCTACTGAACAGGTGAAGAGGCTCATCCCCTGTTTCCTGTTTAGGATGCGGTTTCCGGTTTTTCTCTTTTCTAATCTTCTCACTGTTTTTTTTTTTTTTCAATTGGAGTAGATAGACTCAACTATCGCCCGGTTCACACTCCACCCACATCTATTGAACAGGCGTCGAGGCTCATCCCTTGTTCCCTGTTTAGGATGTGGTTTCCGGCTTTCTCTTTTCTAATCTTTTCACTCTTGCGTAGCCTCCTGCACACCAGTGGCCTTACCGCCTTGCCCGGGGTGATATGATTAAAAAAAAAAACTTGTAGGATGTTCGGTAACATAGATGACTATGGCGATTTTCTAAGCGTAGCTTAAATGTGGCACAAGGCCGAAATTATGGAGCACACATTGAAGATCGAACTCATTGTAATTTTCGTAATTGAGAAAATGATGTGGCACAAGGACAAAAGATCGAGCACGTAATGAGAATCGTACTCACTACGTAAACGTAATTGATGTCACGAGGCGATCTGGGTAATGATTATACCACGCTGAAGTGTCTCTTTTCTAAACGTAGGTTAGATATGGCACAAGACCGAAGCTATAGTGCACCTAGTGAGGATCAAAGCTTGCTAACCATTACACTACGTTGCAATTCGCCTTTTTAAGCAAAAGACCGAACGTATGGAGCTCACTGAGAGGACTGAATTCATTAATCAGTCAGAGTTGGTCTAACGAGACAAGCTTGTTAACGATTACACTACGTCAGAGAACTACATTTTAAAGTGTAAATAAGATATGACACAAATCTAAAAGTATGGAGCACCCGGTGAGGATCGAACTCACTACATATTCGTAACTGAGTTAGTGATCTTTCTAACAATTACACGACATCGAAAGTAGATGACTATGAGAAACCGTAAATACACGCTTGTGCAAATTGATTAAAACAACAGCTTTAGTTTCCTTTCTTTCATCATACGGTCAGTTTTAGACCCACTGTAGTGAAAGGGTGTAATCAATTTCTATTCTTTCCTCAGATTAATTCAATTTCCGTGGTGTGCATGAATATAATTTTCAATTACATATTTATGTCTAATGAAATTTGTTTGGCCTTGAAAAATATTGCGTCATCCCTGATTGCACCAGATTTTTATCACACCCAGACACTATTGTCTAAACTTTCAATTAGTTTTCTTACAGCTATTGTCTGCGATGAACTTTACTCCAAGGAAGCGTACGAAAATTGTAACGCTGCACGAACACACTGGCAAGCTTTAGAGAAATATATTTTTGTGTCAGCCTTTGAAATGTTACTCGTGTCATGAAGGCGAAGAAACAAACTGGATACACCAGTCCAAAAAGTAAAGGAAAATAAGGTCGGAAAAGAAAAACCATCGCCAAGAGACCACGTATCACTGATCTCAGAAAAAGTGTGAATAATCCTAAGAAAATATTATTCGTTTTGTTTCAGTTAATTTGCACAAGGGTGTAACTGATTTCTGCTTTATAAAGAGCAGAGTTGTAAGACGAGTACCAGCGCCGTTTTGCAGAAATGCACATCTTTCAGAAATAATCATTGTTCTTTTCAAATTACAACCGAAAAAATACTTCAGACATCGAATTTCGATTTTTATAAATTTTCGCCGAAGGAAGATACCCACAAGCGTAAACCACGTGAAAACTGTATCTTTAAAACTTTTACATATTTATGTTAAAATAATGCATATATTTAAAATTTCAAATAATTGTATAAACAGTATATTTTTACTTTCAATTTTTATTTATTATTGTTTTTTCTTTGATGACTGTTGCATACACATTTACTTCCGAGTCCCAACCAAAACCTAAGTTCAGAAATCGCTTCATTACATTGTCCACTGATAATTTTTTAGAAAAACACACAAACCAAAAATTCTTAAGATCACATACATTTTACATAAACAAAGCTCTTCCTAATGTACTTGCAAATAAAACTTTTTTTTCTTTTTCTCTAAGGCTTGGGCTACAAGGGATTCTTTCAATGAGTCTATCTTTCCAATCAAACAGACGGCTCCAAGGGCAACTGTGTTAAGTCACGTCCTGATGCGCCATATTCTTCTTCTTACACTATTTACTTTATTCGGCTTATTGTCCTCATCTTCGTTACCATTTTTACGACGTTTCAGCTGTTCTACTTTTCGGCCTTCTTCAGGTGCTAAAAATTTCGAACTGAGCCCTTTGTTACGATCAGTGGGGTATATCATTCTCATTTCTTGTGCGAAGCCGGTTTTGGTTAAATGTCTTACCTCCATTTAACCCAACTTTCTACGATTTACAAACCTAATGTTTTAGTAACCATTTCTTTGTACAAGAAAATTACTAAAACATTAGGTTTATACGTCCTAGAAATTCAATGGCTATTGTCCTCAAGGACACATAGCCTAGTGGATGTAGGCTTTGATTAGTTCCAGTGACTTGACACAAAGAATAGTACCTCATCTCAGAAATATATCAAATACTTCTTATTATTATTTCATTTACTTGACTACATTTTTTAGTTGTTAAAGCTTTATAAGGAATAAACATAATTTCTACAATTTTGAAAATTATATAAAATAGTGATCGCTCTTGAATAAAGGAACTATGAATTATATATCAATAATAAATGTATGGTTTTCCCTCACTGCTGGCATAAACTTGAGTTATCATTATGCCTGAATATTGCGTTCTGCATGAAATGCATAATTTAACTACCTGTGAGGAAACACACACACACACACACACACGTGTATGTGTGTGTGTGTGTGTGTGCGTAAATATCGAAATATATATATATGTATATATGATATTTTGAGAACTTAAATGATAGTAATATAAAACAAAAGTAAAAAACTTAAGCAATTTATGAAGAGGCAACCACCTTGCAAAAGCAGGTAACGGATCTTTTAATGTTTTTTAAAGTATGATTTTATCAGTTAAGTGCCATACGTGATACACGCTTGGGCGATCATGTATCGAAAGAGACATGACTGACTGGGCAGAAGATTATCTTGCAGTATGTTGCCATTGGTTTCTGAGGTAGACTGGTTTCCAGCCATGGCTATAGAACCCAATCTGTTCTATCATTTAACACATAACTGGAGGGAAGAGACGGATTAATACCTTTCCCAAGAGTATTTGTGCGTAAGTGTTTGTTTTTTAATTTATGCGAAGTTTGATCCGAAATTATCGAATCCTTTTTTCTATTTCAACCCACGATATCATGCGCTAACATTCATTTAATTCGCAGTTGCACATTGAATCAATAGTTACATAGACTGGTAAGAAGGTTGGGTCACTGTTTCGCGCCAGGAGGCTTTTTTCGCCAGAATCCATCTTGCACATTTATAAATCTACCATTCGTCCGTGTATTGGATACTGTTGCCACATATGGTTGGGTGCTCCTGCTATTCATCTTTGGCTTCTGGATAATATCAAAATACACGAGGTGAGGTGGAAAGAGCTGGAGTTAAGTAGATAAGAGATGTGAATTGACTTTGCATTTAAATTCCTGGAGGTTATAGCCGTCGGGAAAGCAAGTATATGGAAGAGAGTTCCACAGGCGGAAAGCGCAAGAAAAGAAGCTGCTGGGGTAGAATTGTCACCTAACTGTAAAAGAGTGAAACCTTGTTGCCAGTCTGGTTGCCCGAGTAAATTCTTGTGGAGGGGCCACCAGTGACCCAAATTCGTCAGAGCAGAAGCCATGAAAATATTTATAGAAACTATCGCCCGGTTCACACTCCACCTTCGTCTATTGAACAGGTGAAGAGGCTCATCCCTTGTTCCATGTTTAGGATGTGGTTTCCGGCTTTCTCTCTTCCAACATTTTCACTCTTTTCTTTATTTTATTTTATTTTATTTTATTTTTCAATTGGAGTAGATAGACTAAACTATCGCCCGGTTCACACTCCACCCTCGTCTATTGAACAGGTGAAGAGGCTCATCCCTTGTTCCCTGTTTAGGATGTGGTTTCCGGCTTTCTCTTTTTCAACATTTACACTCTTTTCTTTTTTTTTTTTATTTTATTTTTCAATTGGAGTAGATTGACTGAACTATCGCCCGGTTCACACTCCACCCTCGTCTATTGAACAGGTGAAGAGGCTCATCCCTTGTGATATGATTAAAAAAAAACACATCGATGAGAAAGTGACTGAAGTCGAACTGCCATGTCGGAATTAATCACATTACAGATTCTCCATTGAAGTCACTTTCTCACAGATGAGATGTGGCTTCCCTCTGTCTTTTCTACAAATGTTATTATGGTTGCTGCTCCAACAAGATTATTTCCCTGGTGCCGTGACCACATAGATTTACCCGTGCTAGACTGGCATCTAGGTCTCACAAAAACTTAAATTGCAAAATAAAACAATCATTAATGTTTCCAGACATGTTTATTTTATTTTTTTAATGCAATACAAAAAAAAAAAATATGTTAATCAAAATATATTATATACTTAGTATATTGAACGGGTAAATATATAGCTATATATAAGAAACAAGAAAGACCGTATCACCAAAACATTCTGCTGTTGTCGTTTGCTGTGGAATGTTGCAATTACAGTGTGACACTGCCCTTGTAACCAATCACCGAACTAATAGTTGATATAAAAAGTGCCGGACTATGATTTACTGGATTATAGAGGCTGGACTGGATATATCTACAATGGTTTGGAAATGGCACTAGCTTGTTCACAGCACAAATCCTGCATACGTAGAGAGCAGGAAATGTGCGCTTTAGAAAGACGTATAAATACGTCCACAGCAGTGGAAGTATTCGAGATTGTTTCAGAAGGAGAAAGAAATTTAGAAATATGCAATGTGGTTTTAGCCATGAGTTTGAAATGTGGAGATAAACTATGATATATCGAACCATTTTGCAGAGGTCCAACTATCCATCATATCTATTTTGAATAAATACCTATCTTTGCATCCATCTGCCAATATCATCGTCCATCTGTCAATCCAAATCCAGCAACCATATTTTGCCTTTGTTTCTGAATAGTTCCCGATCTGTACAAATGCCAAAAATGTTGTAACAAAGAAAAGGATATGAACAAGAAACTAAGAAGCAGCCAATATCAGACAGAAAGAAAGAAAGTAAGAAGGAACGAAAAACAGGAAGAAAGCTTAGCAAACAGAAAAGAAGAAAGAAAGAAACAAGCAAGCAAAGTCAGAGAGGAAAGAAAGTAAAAAGGAAAGATAAACAGGAATAATAAAGAAAAACAAAATGAAAAAAGAAGAAAAAATAAAGAGGAAAGAAAAAAGAAAACAAAAAGTAAGAAAGAAAGAAAAAAAGAAAAAAAGAAAGTAAGAAGTAAGAAAGAAAGTAAGAAAAAAGTAAGAAAGAAGTAAAAAAAGAAAGTAAAAAAGAAAGAAAGAAAGAAAGTAAGAAAGAAAGTAAGTAAAAAAGAAAGTAAGAAAGAAAGAAAAAAAGAAAAATGAAAGAAAGACGTAAAGATATAACGAATGGAAGAAAGAATGAATAAATAGATGGGAAATAAAAATGAAGAAAAAAGAAAAGAATAAAAGAAAGAGTGGGGAAATAAAAAAAAGAAGTAAAAAGAGAAAAGATAAAAGAAAGAAAGCAAGAAATACTGGGGAAATAAAAACGAAAGAGAGAAACAAGAAAGAGAGAATGGTGAGATAATAACCGTTTGCAACAATGTTGTAAAACGAGAGTCCAATGGAGTTGGGAGGAGTGAACAAACGAACATGTGATAGACACAGACAATAAGGATAAAGAAATGGAAGTTGGAGGGAGGCAAGAGTCGAGTGGAAGGATTGCGCAGGGGAATGGAGGCAAAGCCTTGGCGAAAAATAGGAACGAAGAAAAGGAAGAGTAAGGGGTCGGTTGTTTGCGAAGAAGTAGCAAGAGACAGGAAACGTATGGAGTCTGCAGTGGCAGGAACAGGATCGGTCTGGGTTGAAGGGGTAGGGGATCGTTGCTCGAAGAAAGCGAAAACAAGGAAGAAAGATGGCTTCCCTCGGATATTCAACGTCTGACTCATTTTTCACTAGCAGCATGGAAAAAATGGTGGTTGTGGAGAAGGATGTATTAGATGGAATGAAGAAGGAAATAATAGATGACGAATGAAGAAAATAAATAAATAAATAAATAAAATGTTGCTAAAGGAGGGAATTTAAAGGAAGTATTAATAGAATTCTCTTTTCTACACAGCAATCTCTTTATCAATGTACATGCCTGTCATTACTTTCCCATTTTCATTTCTGTACTTCTTGCAACGCCGAAAATTTTCGCATTTATTATTACCGAATTACTGCTACTGCTACAACAAAAACAGCTAATAATGATAATAACAAGAATTTTTATGTGTCGTCTCCCTTCAAGGGTTTGGCGATCATGGCTCTCTACATTTTTCGTGTTCTTCATAGCACCTAATAAATGTTGTACTTTTGGTATCACTTCTAAAACCTTATTCCACCATCCATTTACTCAAGTTCCCTTGCAGTTATCCTCTCTCCCTCTTACTTTCCTGTGAGTAGCAAACTTTCCAAACCTACTTTCCTCATTATGCACCCTTTCAACTCTTTTTCTGGTGCTTAATATAAGTGTACATTTCGCTTCCATTCTCAGGAAAAACTTTGTTTTTGCTCATATATTCAGTCCATGATATTCTCAGCATCCTTCTGTAGACCAACATTTCTGTTGCTCAGGTCGCTTCAGCAACTGCGAGTAGATCGTCAAACATTCACTGCTAATAGATTGGCATCTAGTTTCCACCCTTTTACCGTTGAAATAGTTAAACGTAATTCTCACTTCTACTCCAACAGTTTCTTTTCTCCCACTTCCTGCCTCTGAAAATCCCTTCCGTTTATTTGCTTCGAAAGACTAAAGTTGCCATCTTATTTGCTTCGAAAGACGTCAGTTGCCATCTTTTATCTTCTTGAATCCCGTTCAACATTATCCTTTCCACAGTACCTCCTGTACTCAGTCGTTTATCTCACTGTAACACCCTGTGTACTAGTGGCGGTCCCGCATGGTTTGGAGAAAAATGGCTAAATGAATTAATATATATATATATAATTTCACCCTATTCAATTGCCATAATTTATCTTCTTGAATCCGGTTCAACATTTATCCTTTCCACTTGTACTCAGTTTTTTCTCTCACTGTAACCCCCTGCGCACTAGTGGTGGTCCCGCCTTGCTTGGTTAAAATGATTATTATATATATATATATATCATTTAAATGCACGCGGAGACATAACAAACTTTAACCGCAGTATAATTGTTGAAAATACACACAAACTAGCATCATCAAAATGCAAAAGAAAAAGGTTAACAATAATAGAAGCATTATTAATTTAAAAAAATCTAAAGCTTGATAATATCTATTATGAACACGGTCACCATATGCTTTCCATGTTCGGTATGTAACACCCACATCAATTTGCATACATAAATTCTACAATTCGAAAACACAAAACTTTTGTACAATTCCTTTATAATTTCTGTTCTTAAAAGAAAAAGAAATCATAAGAACCCGAACTTAATATATATGTAACACTTAACGATAATACCTAGTTTGTCTTTTTCAATGAAACTTGCATAAACGAAAAATTGCTGCCCAAATACACAATATATATATATATATATATATATATATATATAGCAGGACTGGTATTTCATCAATCTGCAGTACTCTTTTCCTGGCATATGACTAAATTTTCTCTTTCTCAATCTTGGATGCCTAAGAAAAGTAATTTGTAAATGAAATTTTAAAAATATGAAAGCAATAAAGTAGACTCATTAAATAAGCACTTACATAGGCTTGGTGCTGCAAGCTTTTTAAAAATGAATTTTATTTTATAAAACAAAACTCATAAATTACTGTTAAATTTTGGTGTAACTATTTAATTTTCAGGGTGTATTATTGCGCCCAGTTTGAGAAACGTTGATGTAAGTAAATATAATGAACATCACAGCGATTGGAAGTTGTCACTTCGATTTCTGAATCCGAGGCTTTTTCCATTATACAATCTGCATCTCTAAGCTTACTAGGAATCATCCACTCGGCACTGACCATGTAAGATGCTATTTAACTTGGGTGATCGTACGAGAAACGCTGTTTCATCGTGATATGACCGTAAGTGAAACTATATAAAAATATGTTCCAAAAAGTATATGAAAAATAAGTATCTTGAAACTGAAATTGAAAAAAATGCAGCATTGTAAAATTACTTTTTCAGAGAAGTACATTAGTAATATACTTAGCAACCATCTCTTGAAAGAAATTGAAAAAAATGCACTTTATGGAAACCAATGGGAATGATTGCTAAAAACATATCTTCTGAAATTTAAAGACAAATCATACAGATGCATACTGGGATTTTTTCTTAACCAATAAAATGCACAGTATTAACATTATTCGAACTATTGTCCTCATCTTTGTTGCCATTTATACGACGTTTCGGCCGTTGTACGCTACGGCCTTCTTCAGGAGCTTGAAATTTCGAACCGTATCCTTTATTACACTCACTGGGATATATCATCCTCATAAATTGCGTAAATCTCGATTCAGTTGTTCTTGTCCTTAAGGAGACATGGCCCAGTGGATATCACGTTGGTTAGTTCCTAACTTGACTCTTAGAGTTGTGAGTTCCATACCAGGCTACAGCAGCGGTGAACAAACAACTTGTAGTGTTAGAGGGAGATAACTAATGACTTCCAAACGACGCTTTACGCAAAGCTGACTATCATGGCTTCTGATATTAATTTAAAGTGATATAAAATGATTTCGACCTCATGAGTTTACGCTTATTACTAGATTGGCTACGAGGTTTCAACGCTTCACTGCATAACTATCTAGATGCAACTGTAAGTTCTATTCTAATACTTTCTGTCTTTGCCTGTAGAACACACTTCTGACTTTTTGCTTACCTGCTACTTACAGTTTTAAAACATTTAAATGCAACGTTAATCGCCATTTTCTGTCTCCCTGAATCCTATTCTTAGTTTTTCCTTTTTCTTTACTGAAGTCTTCTCATTCTCTTCCACTTACAGTAATCCTAACGTCTTAGTGGCATTATCACCTTGCTTGGGGTGAAATTATTAAAATAATATCGTTCATATTTTACTGTGGTGCAACTGGCTTTTATACATTTTTCGGACTTAGTGTCAGGGTTATTATATTGGGTTTCGTATATTTGTGATCACACCACTTCTTTGGTGTGCGTCTTTCTCTGTCTGTCTGTCTGTCTGTCTGTCGATCGATCGACTGATCAATCGATCTCTCTCTCTCTCTCTCTCTAACACACTCTCTCTCTCAATAATAATAATAATAATAATGTTTTGTTCTTGCTGCACAGAAGTAATATTTGCTAACTAAAACTTACCAAGCTCGCTCAGTAAGAAAATTGTGTTAATCTGAAATACAGATTCTGTGATAAATATCCAGAATTGGCCATCTTTTATCACGTTGTACAGTTTTAGAACCCACTGAACATAAAACTCGAAATGATAGAGTGGGCCAATATCTGCACTGGAAAATATGCAACATTTACGGGAAGTATACTCCAAGAAACTAGTATCACCATCAATCGAACCCGGGTACAAAGATAGGACCTGTAAGAACCTTATGGGATTTGACAATACACAAAGACAGAACAGTCATACCTAATCGCGTAGACATGGTGATCAAAGACCACTCAATATATATATATATATATATATATATGTATGTATGTATATATATATATATATATATATATATATATAGTCATCTGCAGACAGATCTATTTCGCTGTATCACAGCTCATCAGTACGGTTTGACATCCGATTGCTTTTAACCCAGGACTGGCGTCAGTCGGCGATTCTACCCCCTCTCTCTCTCTCTCTCTCTCTTTATATATATATATATATATATATATATATATATAGTTTCTTATTGATATGGCAGTCTCTGCAGATTGTAATATATCTCTGAAGAGTTTCAAAAACTATAAAAATACACATTCTTGAAGTGGAATTCTTATAAAAATTGGACAGGGCATCAATAGTTCCAGTAGTAGATGGAGAACTGGGATTGATTAAAAAACGTTCCGACAGGCTCATGAAAGAGATTCTTGGCCCACGCCTTGATTAAATACAAAAATAAATGAACTCACAACTACTGCTCGCACTTCAAAAAGAGCTTTATCTACGTATATAAAATATGCGATCATAGGTTTTTCTTTTGTTACAAAATTGATCAGTGGAAAATGTCATGAATCAATTGCAAACCTTAGGTCTTACATTGGGACGCGGAAGAAAATATGTACACAACGGAAATCAAAGGAGATAATAATAATAATAATAATAATAATAATAATAATAATAATAATAATAATAATAATAATAATGGAATCGCTGTTAATAACTGCTAGAAAAAAGTTAATTATGTAATCGATTCCCTGCTAAGTGCATTTACTATTGCTATGGAAATTTGCATCGTCGAAACAATTTAGCATTATAATTGTAATTGCTTTACATTACTGTCTTTGGAAAAGGCATGTGTCCGAAACCCCTTGAATATTTCGTAAATCTTATTATTAGTATTATATGAAAATTGACGGAGAATAGAATAACGTCTTGGAGCAAAAAGAAATACCTCTTTCTCCACAATCGTATCAGTAATATAAAGACGTTGACTCCGAAGTCGACAGAGCACCAATTGACCCATTCAGTTAAAGATAATATTGACAAATCATCGTAGGATTGAAAATGCTACCCTTCCGACGACCAACATTATCATCACTGAATATAGTACATTAACTCTAAGGTAGTCGAAACATAGACTTGACCTTTTTATTTGTTTCGTAAATACTCACGCAATACAAATTTTAAGAGGCTCCTAAGATTTAAAAAAAAAAACATGACTAAATGAGGTTGTTGTATGAAAGAAAGTCAGTTAAGTGCCATACGTGAAACACGCTTGGGCGATCATGTCTTGAAAGAGACATGACTGATTGGGAGGAAGAGTAAATGCAGAATATGAACATATGTGGAATAGATAACGGCTATTCAGATATTTGAAAAGGTTAATTTTGTAGTTCTCAATGAGCATTCTCTCGAGAGCTGGTGAAATAAGATAGCGGCTCTAGGTGAAAAGCTGTTCGAATTGAATTTCATTATTACTCATGAAATACGAAATGAATGAGAACGATTTGCCTCTGTGTTTCGAACCTGGTCTTAGAGTCTGAACTGATGTAACTAGAAAATGTCATTTCTCAGAACATTTTCCATGAAAATAGCGATAGGAAGGGTAAAATCGCAATGTTTCATCTCTGGGAAAAGAAGTTGTAGGGAGGAATATATTTCATCACTGACAAGCGCTTTTGAACTCTGTCAAGATTGCGTTGCGGTGCAATGGATATAGGCTCGGAATGAGAAATCGGAGATCCGAGTTCGAATTCCAGTTGAATTTGTTGCATTCACTTACATGCAAATACCCATGAAAAATATATTAATCCCTCTCTTCTCCCTCCAGCTATGGGTTAAATAGTAGAACAGATTAGGTTGCATAGCCTTAGTTAGTAACAAGTCTACAGAAGAAAGAAATGGAAACCTACTAGGGGAAAATATTCTTCACAATCATCATGGATCGAAAGAGACATGATAACCGTGTATCAATTATGGCACGTAACTGATTGAGTGTCAGTCAGTTAAGTGCCATACGTGATACACGCTTTGACGATCATGTCTCGAAAGAGATATGATTGACTGGGCAGAAGATTATCCCGCAGTAGGTTGCCATTGCTTTCTGTGGAAGATTGTTTTCGAGCCAGGTTATAGAACCCAACCTATCCTATTATTTAACCTATAACTGGAGGGAAGAGACGGATTAATACCTTTTCCACAGGTATTTGTGCGTAACTAAATGCTAATATTGAAAAGAAAAGGTTAGACATTTCAACACAAATATAACAGAAATACTCCATATTTAGTCTTCTCCGATTAAAACAACAGAGAATCGATCATACAAAACAGTAATATGTAGAGAGATATAAAATGTTTTCAAACTGGACAAATTTTCAAAAATCTCATCTTTTAAAAGTAGAAAAATTAGTATCAATTTTTGCCTCTTTTTCATATTTTATTTCATTTATTTTTTATGGCTAAGTCCAGATAGTTTTTTTAATTGTTTTTATTACATTCTACTGGTAATTAAGCAGCAAAAAAAAAAAAAAAAAAAAAAAAAAAAAAAAGGAAGAAGAAAAAGAAATGTTCTTCTCCCATTATGCCTCGGTCGGACATTTTAAAGCGCTTCTTCATTCACTTTTTTTAATAATCTATTTGTTTTTACCATTCCATGTCTTAATTGTAAATCTCAGCCCTTTCTTTTTTTATGTACAACCACTTGTTTTCGTACGCAGACTTTTGATCCTCCAACCATATATCAGATGTCCCTTCTGCATACACCTGCCAGAATCTTCTCGAAACTAATTCTCCGATACCGCTTTAATGTTTCTTTTTCTGTTCTTTTATTTGTCTATAAACCGTCAAATTCCGTTCTTTTTTCTTTCTTTTCTTTATGTATTTATTCAATTTGTTCTTTCTTTCTTTCTTTTTTCTTTCTTTCATGTCTGCATATTAATTTTCTTGTTTCTTTGGTTTTTATTTCTTTATTTTCTTTCTGTCACTTTTCGTACATTTTTACATTTATTATTTTCATCTGTTTTTAAAATTCCCCAGTTTCTTTCTTTCTATGACAATCTATCTATCTATCTATCTATCTATCTATCTATCTATCTATCTATCTATCTATCTATCTAATTGAATTTATATCTATCTATCTATCTATCTATCTATCTATCTATCTATCTATCTATCTAATTGAATTTCTATCTATCTATCTATCTATCTATCTATCTATCTAATTGAATTTATATCTATCTATCTATCTATCTATCTATCTATCTATCTATCTATCTATCTATGAATTTATATCTATCTATCTATCTATCTATCTATCTATCTATCTATCTATCTAATTGAATTTATATCTATCTATCTATCTATCTATCTATCTATCTATCTATCTATCTAATTGAATTTATATCTATCTATCTATCTATCTATCTATCTATCTATCTAATTGAATTTATATCTATCTATCTATCTATCTATCTATCTATCTATCTATCTAATTGAATTTATATCTATCTATCTATCTATCTATCTAATTGAATTTATGTCTATCTATCTATCTATCTATCTATCTATCTATCTATCTATCTATCTATCTATGTGAATTGATATCTATCTATCTATCTATCTATCTATCTATCTATCTATCTATCTATCTATCTATCTATCTATCTATCTTTGCTTGGTTTCTAACCAAATTCCCACATTAATATATATTTTGTATTTTAAGTTCTTATTTGTTGTTAAATTGGCTTCTTTCTTTTTTCTATCTTTCCTTCTTTCTACCCTTTTTTGCTTGATTTCATTACGCTTTTTTTGCTTTTTTATTTTTTAATTTTTCTATTTTTTTAAATTTTTTTTTTACCTCTAATCTAATCCTCGTATCAGCTTTATTATTTTTCTTACTTCTTTACTCATTTGTTTTTAAATATCTTTCTTTCTTTCTTTCTTTCTTTCTTATTTGCTTTTTTCTTGTTTGATTGAATTCTTGATAATCTTCTTTCTTTTGATATTTTTTGCTTAGGTTTTATTGCATTTTATTTTATTTTATTTTTCTTTCGTGCATTTTTATCTCTGTCTTTGCTTCCCGTTGCTACATCCATATTTATTTTATTCTTTTCTTGTTTATTTTTCAACTGCATTCTTTCATTCTGTCCTTCTTGATTGCTCGCGTACTTTCTTAATTTTCTTTCTTTTTTCTTTTTTTCTCTCTCTCTTTCTTTCTTTCTTTCTTTCTTTCTTTCTTTCATTTGCTATCTCTTTCTTTCTTTCTTTCTTTCTTTTTGTTACTCTTCTTCTCACACACACATACCCCGTCCTGTTTTCTCTTCGGTTTTTGCTCGGCACTTTCCCCCTCCTCCGCTACCATCTTTCGCGCTATGTTCGTCTCAATAGATGTTTACTTTATCAGCCAACATCAACAACAGTAACATGATTATCAACTGAAATGTTTGCTCACTGTCACATCGAGAGTCTAAGCTGCCTAGCCGACTCCCTTTTCACTGCCTTGCGCCTTTATAAAAAATGGTCAACCTCTTAAAAAAGAAAAAAATGAATAAGAAAATACATAAACCACCGACTACAAAAAAATAAAACAAAAATATAAGAAAAAACAAAACAAAACAAAAAACAAAGTACGCCTTACAGAACACACAACTGCATTCGAGGACAACATAGCATTCATTTAGCCGTCAAATATCAATATTCGTTATTTTTATTTACAATTTTCTTGGCATTCTTTTGGTATTCCTTTCTTTTTTTTTTCTACTTATTTATTTAAACCAATATGGATGTGCGTTGTGGTCCAATGGAGATCAGCTCTGAATGTGATAAGCGGAGAATCCAGTTCGAATTCCCTAACGCGCGTTTTCTATTCAGTATTTTTATATACGCTCTCGTCTTCTCGTCATTTTTTCACTTTTTATTTGCATCAATTTTAATGTTTTTTTTTGGGTTTTTTTTGGTCTTATCTTTTGTTACCTTGAAGTTTCGATCTTTTATGCCTTGATAACTTTCCTGTGGTGTAACGGATATAGACTCGGAATGAGAATTCGGAAAGCCACGTTCGAATGCCTGCTGAAGCCGTTGCATTCACAAATACCTTTGGGAAGGGTATGAATTCATCTCTTCTTTCTTCAGCTGTGGGTTGAACAGCAAGACTGAATGGGTTCTATGGGTTCTACAACCAGTCTATCACAGAAAAAAAATAGCAAACTACTGAGGGAAAATCTTCTTCCTAGTCAGTTAAAGATCATATGCAGTGTCTACGGGGAATTTTTGCCCGAGCGTGCGCACTCGAAATGCTCCACTTTAAAATCGGCCTTGTGCCACATCCCTACTTTGTGAGGAGGTCGGGAAAATACCGAGTTCATCAAAACTCTGATTTTATCGGTGATTCTGCTATCGGGCAGAGAGAAACCCAGACGAGGAAATGCCGAAGGGAAAAGCCTTGTCTAGGGAAAATTAGAGAAGAGCCCGAATTCGCATATGCGGGATCTACCAAATATTTTGCCTAAGCGTACGTACTCGGAATACCTCTCGATTAAATCGGCCTAGTGTCACATCGCGCCTTTGTGGGGAGGTTCGTGTTATTACCAAGTTCATTAAAGCTTTAATTTTTTAAGCCAAGACGATTTGTCTCTAACAATTCTATTATAAATACAATAGGTTAGACTATATATATATATATATATATATATATATATATATATATATATTAGTCTTCTCTTCAGCAATGAATTGAGTTCTTTCGGTGACTGGCGTGTCTATACACCGCTTATATATAACACGCTAAAATTTCCCTTCTCTGATTCCGTGCGTCTATGGTTTAGGGACTAACGACTGATCGGTCGAGTTTCGAACCAGGCCAGAAGCAAGTGAATATTTCTAGCTACACTGATAAGCGGTGATACAACAAAATAGGCTTGTATGTGGATGACTAATATACGTATGTATGTATGTATGTATGTATGTATGTATGTATCTAGCGTGGTGACGACATCAAATCGTCAGGTAGAGGGCTTCCTAGACCGAAGTCACTGATCAGCGTTCAAAGTTCTCTTAGTTAATTGTATTAACAGTCACGTATTAGTGACCAAGATAAGTTTTTAACTTTGAGAAGATCGCTTATTGTTTGACCTGAACAGCAGTAGATACCGCCATGTCTACTTGCCAAA
>JBBBDQ010001286.1:2580000-2670000 GCA_037127315.1 Ascarosepion bandense | reverse complement strand
TATATATATATACATTAAAATCCGAGAGCATTCGCAAAATATAGTAGATAGGTTAGCCAATCACTCGGTTCATGCTTTTCCCCGGTATATATATATATATATATATATATATATATATATATACCGGGGAAAAGCATGAACCGAGTGATTGGCTAACCTATCTACTATATTTTGCGAATGCTCTCGGATTTTAATGTATATATATATATGTAATATATACATATATATGTAATATATACATATATTTTAATGTATATATATATATATATATATATATATATATATATGTATATAGATTTCCCCGGTATATATATATATATATATATATATATATATATAAATCGTATCACCCCAAGCAAGTCGGTAACGCCAATGATGTGCAGGGGGCTACATAAGAGTAAAAAATTAGATAGGAGGAGAGTAAAGAGAACGTCAAACCAGTTAAGGATGGAAATACAGTTGGAATGACAGTTGCAAATGTAGAGAGAATAGAAACGATTCACAGGGTGGTGTAGAAAGAACTAGAGTCAAGTAGTTAAGAGATGGGTATTGACATTGCATTTAAATTCCTGGAGGTTGTAGCCGTCAGGAAAGTAAGAATATGGAAGAGAGTTCCATAGGCGGGAAGTACCTGAAAAGAAGCTGCAGGTGTAGAATTGTCGTTCCCTATTTGGTTGATCTAAATGTGAGTGGGTGGGACCCAGATGCCAGTGTGCTTGCACGAGTAAACACTTCTTGAAGGGGCACCAGTGGCTTAAGTTCGTTGGAGCAGAAGCCATGAAAATATTTATAGAACAGAGATAGGGAAGCCACATCCCGTCAGTGAGAAAGTGACTAGAGTTGAGCAGCCAAGTTGGTACCTATCACATTACTGATTCTCCTTTGGAGCCTGTCAAGAACACTGTATTTACTAGCCTTCCCACGCAAGGCCGGATGTGACACATGGTCATTTTAAAGTGGGTATTCCCGGCCATATAGCCGGGCCAAAAAAATGTCTGTCTATTTTTACCGAGTCGTGGTTCTACCCTTCGGCGGAACCACGACTGTGTTTGTGCTCTCTGCTCGGAAGCAGAGAGCGCCCTCTGCCAGAAGGCAGAGTGCTGACAGTGAGAAATGCCGCCGCAGCGAGCAAACGCTTTGGCAAACACTGCACTGAGATGAACAGCGGGTGCACCTGACCATATATGACAGCAGTACTCTATGCACGTAAGGATGGTTGATTTGCATATATGCAGGATGGATTCAGGTGAAAAAAACATCCTGACCCGATACAGTGACCTAACCTTCCTAGCGGTGGATTTAGCTAATGACTCAATGTAATGGCTCCATTTGAGATCGGAAGAGAGGGTAAGGCTGAGGAGGCTCAGTGTATTGCTCTCAGAGAGACTCGCTTGGTCCATGCTTATGGGAGGCAGGAGAGGTTGCCTGTGATGATTGACAGACAGCAGCTTGGTCTTAGACGCATTGAAATTTACAAGACACTTCTTATCCCTCTCAAGATCCACAGCGAGGTTATGTTTGTCCGCCTCGCCGGATTTCTTACTGATGCGGGAGTAGAACAGAAATAGAGTTTTATTCCTTGTTTTCTGTTTAGAAATGGATTTCTGGTTCCTTCTGAAAGCTTTTTTTTTATTGTCTTTCCCTCCCAGTAACCTTTTGTATCTTAGCAGCATTGTCGCCTTTCTTGGGATGAATTGATTAAAAACAACAAGCAGAGGAAAAAAGAAACATTTTTATTAGAAGCAAAAAAAAAAAAAGAGAGAGAGTAATGAATAGCTACGTGGTATCAATCCACTTCTATTTTGGACATTTTCCATACAGCTGTAGAGAAAACTAGGAGCAAAAGAAATGTGGATCAACAGAAGGATATTGAGAATTACCATAACGAATCGAGTAAGCAACGAGGAAAATGATAGCCAAAAACGAGTCATTTATATTCAGAGAAAGTGACTGCTGAAATTTATTTGAAACATAATGAGGAAATGCGTTGTGGTCCAGTGGATATCGGCTCGGAACGAGGAATCGGAGAGCCGAGTTCGAATTCCAGTTCAATTCGTTGCATTCACTTGTGTAAGTATTAATCCGCTAATTCTCCCTCGAGCTATGGGTTGAATGGCAGGACGGAATTGATTCTATAGCTTTAGCTGGTAACCAGTCTACCACAGAAAGCAATGGCAACCTCTTGCAGGAAAATCTTCTGCCCAGTCAGCCATGTCTCTTTCGAGACATGATCGTCCAAGCGTGTATCACTTATGGCTTAACTGTCTGAATGATTAAACAGAGTTTAGAAAAGTTACTTCTTTATACAGTAGTTCTGGGTATGACAATAAACTGCATCTAGCAGCAAGGCCTCTGATTGGGAGGATGTGGGGAGCATGGAACCACCTGACCCGGGGTGGTAGCACCGGTTAGAGTCCCAACTATGGGCAAATAGTTTATCACCAATAGACCTTTATAGAAAAATATACATTTTTGAATGAAAAATATTGCCAACAATACATTTCTGAAGGAAAAAATTATTGCCATAATACATTTTTGAAAACAAAACTAGAAGACATCTTCAGTTTTCTAAAATGAAAGAATAAGAATAAAAAAATTCATCAAAATCTGACTAAATCAACCTTCTCACTATAACCGAATATTAATTAAAAATACCTTAAAACCTCGCCCTTTTTGGCATTAAATAACCCACAGAGATGTTGATATGCCGTTAAACGAAACTCAAACTCAAACTCTTTATACAGCTATGTGAAGATTGCAATGATATGACATTTAGAAAATAAAAATTCGGCAAATTTTGAGGACAGGAAAACGAGTGTTAAAATAATCTTTACTTGCATCAAAAATCAAGAATATTAACAATCCGAACACCTCTAAATTGGACAAAAGAATACGAATTCTACAAACCAACAAATTAATGACGATACACCCCAGTAGAGCTATTAAGAAATTCTATGTTCTAGGTAAATGTCTCGTCTGTATAATAGGCAGTAATAAGCGACTTAGCGTATACACATAGCAGGACAGAGAAGAGATAATAATTGCTAGAAATTGTATAGTAAGTGAATAAAAAAATCGATGTAAACGTGAGGAACTTAATTAAATTCGGAACCGAAAAAAAGAAAGCGAAATCTAAAGACAATCCTGACAAATTGCGGTCGAAATGACCTGGACATGATTACACAGACGATAACGTAAAAGAAACACGAGAACATTAGTTATAACATCCCGAAAGGAAATATATTAGTGTCATGTCTATTGTGATAAATGATGACAGAATTACCAACCGAAGCAAATAGTCGCCTCTACAGAAAAAAAAGACAAGATTGTAAATCATTTAAGAAATGAATGCAACGAACACATCATTTGCACTACAATATATATATATATATATATATATATATATATATATATATAACTGGTTAAAGACGAATTTTAACTTAGCATCGTTCATGCGATTTGAGTACGATCATACAAGCAAATGTTATCAGTACAGAGCCAATGTGATTCGGAGTTCAAATCCCGATATATAATGTTACAATCACGTTTGTTTTTTGCCCTTCCAAAAGGTAGAAATTAATATCCAATCTGATTGAAACAGCATTTAGGCTAGGATCTCCAGATTTGGATTATTATCAATTTAAAATAACAAATTTGGATTCAAAATCATCGAGAAAGCAACGGAAAGCAGGTTAGATATCTTCCTCAAGAAGTCGAGACAATTCAAAGATACTATATATATATATATGAATATATATATATATAGTCACCTGAAGAAAGATCTTTCGCTGTTTCACAGCTCATCACTACGGTTAGACAGCCGATTGCTTTTTACCCAGTATTGAAACCCCACCGAATATATATATATATATTCCATTTGTAAACGAGTTATTACGCGACCCAGGTTTCTACCATGAGTGGTGTCTTCAGGAGATTTTCAATAACTGATTTTACCGTTTACCGTTTTTTAAGGTTTTTGGAGCCTTCTTAAAAAAAAAACGGTAAACAGTAAAATCAGTTATTGAAAATCGCCTGAAGACACCACTCATGGTAGAAACCTGGGTCGCGTAATAACTCATTTACAAAATGAAAACATTCAAAAGTTCTACAATATAATTGCATTGAACAATTTTTCATACAAATGTGCACTGGTGTAAATTTATCATGACCAAAAACTAAGTAATTAAACAATCAATATACATACATACATACATACATATATGTAATGACTTTAGTACTATGATGTCATTAAGGATGAAACGCGATACACGAGCATTTTTCAGATGATTTCTAGGTTGAATGTGAGTCCAACTGTCTAGGTGGGGACTTGAATTTATCTCACTGGTTCATCTCTGCGAGTAGATAAACATTCAGTTAAAATATATGTGGACTATCATATATATATATGTACATATTTACAATGTGTATGACAAAGAAAAGCTCGTTCACAACATTCAAACAGACAGATTATCTTTCATATCTGCAGCCTTAAACAATAATTTAATCTTTGTTATAATTAAAAGCTAGTTTAAAGACACGTAAATAATTATTGTGACCAATGATATTTTAAAGGGTGAAACGCGGCACACGAATTATTTTTACACATTGTTATTGTTTCTTGTTATATCACAGTCTCTCTCCCTCACTCTCCCTCTTTCTCTCTCCCCCTCTCTCTCTCTCTCTCTCTCTCTCTCTCTCTCTCTCTCTCTCTCTCTCTCTCTCTCTAGGCTTGTATGTGGATGACAAATATTATGCTTTTAATACGACTGAACACTCCAGATAGGAAAATCTGAAAAAAAAAAAAAAAAAAATCCGTTACCACTTCGGTAATATATGCATTACTCTTCAGTTATTAATTGAGTTTTTGCAGTGACTGGCGTGTGTATACGCCGCTTATATAGAACACGTTAAAATTTCCCTTCTCTGACTGCATGTGCCTATGGCTTATGGAGTAGCATCTCCGACTGACACAAAATCGGTCGAGTTTCGATTCCGTTGGATGTCTAGCCACATTGATTATCTGTGATACAGCGAAACAGGTTTGTATGTAGATGATATATATATATATATATCCAAATGAATAAGAAAATAGATACAATGTCCAAAACATTAACACATTGCTCAAGATAGAAATAGAGCAATTAATTTTTATTATTGATTATACTTTAGAACATGTACAAACTACAAAATTGTACATTTTTTCGTCATTGAAAGAACAATGTCTCATCAGGTAGATAATAATGATAATGACCAGTTGGTTTGGTGCGTCTTAACTTCGATTAGACTGTGGAATTATTCGTAGTCGAGCAGTCTACAACGCACCAAATCAATTCCCCTATATTGTTAGGAATCACAAGTTCGAATCCTGCCGAATGACACACATTTTTGTAACAATATCCCTCGTAAAATATCATGCCGGTAGAAATAAATATATGAATATACTGGTTGATTAAAAACAAAATAACTACTCAAATACTAGTATTGATTAAGAATAATGTTCAAACAAATAAATCATATATATATATATATATATATATATATATAGACTATCATATTCCGACACATTTCTTGGCCTGAGGAATTTCACAAAGGCAAATGTCTTGATTAAGTCCCTCAGTGAAATTTCTCGGCTAAGACTATTTTTCTCTTGACTTCTATTAATTTTGCTACTTTGCAGATACACTCTATATTACACAGACACACACATGCACTCGTATATATATATATATATATATATATATATATATATATATATATATATATATAATAACTACCTGCTATAGTTGTTCAACTACCACTGTGCGAACTTGCAGTTTATTCTGTAGCTATACCCAACAGACCGAATGGTTTCACCCCATGCAAGGCGGTACCGCCACTGATACGCAGGGAGCTACATAAGAGAGTAAAAGTTTAGGTAGGACGAGAGTGAAGAGAAAGACGAACCAGTTACAGGGGGTGTCAGAAAAAGGGCTAGAGAAGTATGGGAACACAGGCGTGGAGAAAGGAAAAGAACAAGATATAGGGGGTGATGTAGAAAGGACTGGAGTCAAGTGGATAAAAGATGGGAATTGACATTGCATTTAAATTCCTGAAGGTTGTAGCCGCCAGAAAAGCAAGTGAAGAAGGGAGTTCCACAGGCGGGAAGTGCGAGAAAAGAAGATGATGAAGTAGAATTGTCGGCTGCTTTTATTTGATCTAACTTTAAATCGGTGGGACCTTGTTGCCAGTCTGGTTGCACGAGTAAATTCTTGAGGAGGGGGCACCGGTGCCCTGAGTTCTTCGGAGCAGAAGCCATGATAATATTTATAGAACACCGGTGCGCTCAAGTCCTCTGTTCTCATCCTCTCCGATAACTTATGACTTCATGCTTTCACTGTTATCAGCGGATTCCGTACAGAAACGTCTACCAAATTTCACTGACAAGGACTGTAACTTCATTTGTTTCCTATTAATTCTTTAAATAATGACCGGCATTCGTTTTTTTTTTTATTATTATTATTGTTATAATATATTGCAAATATTAATGAGGCAATTTAGAATTTCCATGGGAATTTTATAATCGTGGTACTCGGAAGGATTTAATTCAATCACTAATTCGAGAAAGTCGAATCGAGAAACTGAAATTTTCACTTGTATTTCTCGCAAGAGATTATTACTGAGATAATGCAGACTTGTGAATTTAAACGATGAGAAAACAATAAAAAACTTTTTCCGTGAATAAGTGGCTTTGTGTGTGTGTGTGTGTGTGTGTGTTTGTGTGTGTGTGTGTGTGTGTGTGTGTGTGTGTGTGTGTACGAAAACGTGTAACTATCCTGTGACAATTCTTCGCTAAAAATCAATCAAATTGTTTATTCTTATATTTTCATTTCATTTTTCTTATTAAAGTCGTTATTTTTTATTTGGTTTTATTTTAAACACCGGAAATGTAAATGTTTCTCTTTCTCTTTAACGTCAATTTTTTTTTTTTTACTTTGTTTCTTTTCTTTTCTTTTGTTTTATTTTTTTAAGATAAAAATAGTTGTTGGGTAGATTGACAAAGAAAGGAAGTAGCAACTGCTAATCAGTTTCAGAAAACCCTTCGATTTCTCTTCGGAGATAAATGCCTACCAAATAAAACAAATCCAGGAAGCGAAAGCAAACAGGTGTATTGATTAGGTGGAGTGAGGTGGAGATAAGTTGCTGGAAACACCGATCTGTCACGTGACGTCGCATCCCAGACAAATGGCGGGAAATTAACTCATAGTGCGATTTGCTTCATCTGCTGTGGAAGATTTACGTTTTCGCCTTCATCTCGGGGAGTCAAGATTGTAGAGGGGGTAAGTTGAAGAAGTGTCAGTAAATTAAAGATGAAATAAATACTTTCTAATATTACGCTTTTTCATTGTTTCAGGCTAATTGAAAAAGACAGGAGCAGTATGTCATTTGACGGTGTATTTACAACCCTGTTCAGTCACTGTTGCTTTTCAGCAGCTATTAATGCCACTAATCGTATTTTCCTTTAATGAGAAAAATATATGCAAAAATATAAAACAGCCACTTTGCTTGTACAGGTAAACAGATGAATGTTCATGTACATACAACTCCATCTCTATCTCTCTCTCTCTCTCTCTCTCTCTCTATATATATATATATATATATATATATATATATATATATATATATTATAAATTATGTTTTAGAACACGTACATAATTTCTTCTATATATATAGAGAGAGAGATGAACAGATAGGCAGACAGACAAACATGTCAAGGCGCGACATATTTAAAGACGGTTTTCTTTAGGGGAGGCAGGTTCGAATCCTGCAAGCAACACATATTTCTTTAACAGATTTCTCGAATATTCAGGTCGGTAGATGGAAACAAATAAAAACAGAGCATCTGCTCATTTATGCGTATCTATAAATAGTAAACGTGATTCGTTCGCTGGGAAACTTTATCGGGCTAAGTAATGGAGTGAAACGCATTGACATAAATGCATTCACTATTGCAAATTGCTGTTACCATCGTATATTAATGTTTTATGTCAACACAAGATAATATCTTTAATGGTGGGTGCCATGATGTTACCGTCCCTGTAACTACTCTGAATATAGCTCATGTGAGCCGAAATTTTAGAACCAGTGTAATAAAAAAAAATCCAAATTTTGGATAATTTTTTACTTTATTTTCACCTGAATTTAGAAGCAAAACACGATGTTTGGAACGGCTCATGATTACCTATTATAGACATTCATCGTTTGCTATATTTAACAATATATATATATATATATATATATATATATATATATATATATATATATATATATATACTAGCAGTATAGCCCAGGGTTGCTCGGGTGTAATGAAAGCTTTAAAACTAATCCATGGTCCTGGAGCTCAGACTCTTTGGACGTTGGCACAAAAGACTAAAATGCAATAGTTGTTTCCAGTCAAAGCGAAACCGTAGACTGATTTCTGATTTTACACAATAAAGTCAGAATCCTTAAAATATACGTACTTGTTTATTTACCAGCGTCTATATTTGTATCATGAATCCATGCAATAAATAGAAACAGTTGCAAGATAAATTATGCGCTGATCTTGGCTGGTTATAGTGAAAATTTGTTAAAAGAATTTTGCCCTTCTCTGTAAAGATATTTCTGTGAGATGAACATGTTTCGCCTCTGGAGTTATTTGACGTGCATTGTTCTTTATTTTCTCTTCTTTTCTTCTCTTTTCTCTCGATACTACGTTTAATTAACTGTATTGTCTTGCGAAGACTACATGGAAAAATATGAGAAATGTTACGGAAATCGCAGTTCTTTTTTTTTCTATATCTATCGTCACTGAGCCAGGTCAGACATTTAGAGGCGCATCAACCATGTTCTCTATAAATGACACTTGGAAGGCTTTCTCTCACACGCCCACACACACACACATACACGAGTACGCGTGTGTGTATGTGCATTCATGCTTCTAATCGGTAAGTTATTGAAAGAAAATGTACGTCTGTACTGTTTCAACATTTCTTTTTCTTGGGAGATCTTCGCCTATCATATAGTGGGATATTGAATAACAAAAATGATAGAAACAAGCAATGAAAAAAGACCAAAAAGAACAAAAAAGAAAAGAAATGAAAACGTATTAATTTTACATCCAAACACATAACTAAAATAATTAAAAGTAAAATTCCAACATCCCCTCTCCTTCATTGGTATATGAAATGGCGTCAGCTTAAACATTCCTTTTATCAGATGAAGTTCTAAAAGCAGAAACCTGTCACACACACACACACACTAATATATACATGTATAAATATGAAATAATTTGTTTGAACATTATTTTTGTGACATTCGGCAGGATTCGAACCTAACACACATTTTCGTAACAAAAAATTATTGTAAAAATCAGGCCTGTAGAAATAGATATATAATACTGTTTGATTAAAAAACAAAATATCTACTTAAATACGAGTATCGATCAAAAGTCATTAGTCGGTATTTGCGCGTACGTGAATGCAAGTAATTCACTTGGAATTCGAACTCAACTCCCTGATTCCTCGTTTAGAGTCAATATCCACTGCACCACAACGAACATCCTCAATGTCTAGAAAGAAAGTATATTGGTTTACTGAAGATGAGGACAAGAAAAGTAGTAGAGTACTTACATAAATACTTACATACATAAGAGTGTGTTTGTGTGTAAGTGTATATGTGTGCGTGCGTGTGTGTGGTGTTTCGAGTGCGTAAAAGTGTGTACTTGTGCGTCCTGGATGTCTGTGCAATGAGTTCTTCAGTCAACTCCTAAATGGTACTCTATCCAATGATCAGCATACCAGACTGTCTGTCGATTTGCTTCTTGTCTCCTTGACTAATGATGTAAGTCTGTTAGCATTTGTGTGTTAACGAAAATGTTGGTAAAAGGAGACAAGGGAACACGAATGTTAAAATCAGTAGAGGAAGATTAGACGGAGAGGGGAGAAAAAAAAAACAAAACTATTGAAAAGAAGATGAATGATGTAATGTGTTGTCGGAATTAATTGGCGGGAAATACATCGGTGAAACGGTTGGGAGAATCTATGAAATAGAGAAGGAAGATATTCGGAAGATTCTGACAGAAGAATGAAAGAAAGAAAGAAAAAGAAAAGAAAGAAAGAAGATTTAGAAAAGGTAGAAAGCATGTCTGGGAAAAGGAAAAGAAAGAAAGATTGTGAAAATATGAAGATAGATAGATAGATAGATAGATAGATAGATAGATAGAGAAAGAGAGACATAGTTTGGAGATGTGAAGAAAGAAAAATGAAAGAAAAAAGAAAGAAAGAAAGAAAGAGAGAGAGAAGGAAAGAGAAAAAGACAGAAAACCTGGGAAAAGAAAGAAAGAAAGACTGTGAAAATATGATAGATAGATAGATAGATAGATAGATAGATAGATAGAGAAAGGAAGACTCTGTTTGGCAAGAGAAAGAAAGAAAGAAAGAAAGAAAGAAAGAAAGAAAGAAAGAAAGAAAGAAAAGGTAAAAAACAGGTCTGGAAAAAGGAAAAGAAAGAAAGATTGTGAAAATATCAAGATAGATAGATAGATAGATAGATAGATAGATAGATAGATAAATTTATTGATTGATATCTAAACAGAAAAAGACATTGTTTGTAAATATGAAGAAAGAAAAAAAGAAAGAGAGAGAGAGAAAGAGAGAAAAAAGAAAGAAAATCTGGGAAATGACAGAAAGAAAGACTGTGAAAATAGATAGATAGATAGATAGATAGATAGATAGATAGATAGATTGATTGATTGACTAATATCTAAATAGATAGAGAAATGAAGACTGTTCGGCAATAGAAATTAAAGAAAGAAAGAAAGAAAGAGAAAAAGAAATCTGGGAAAGACAAATAATCTATCACCCGGTTCACATTCCACCCACGTCTATTGAACAGTTAAAGAGGTTTATATCTTGTTCCCTGTTTAGGATGTGGTTTCCGGCTTTCTCTTTTCCAATATTTTCACTCCTTTATTTATTGTTTTTCAATTGGAGAAGATAAACTAATCTATCGCCCGGTCCACACTCCACCCACGTCTATTGAACAGGTGAAGAGGCTCATCCCCTGTTCCCTGTTTAGGATGTGGTCTCCGGCTTTTTCTTTTACAATCTTTTCACTCTTACGTAGCCCCCTGCGCTCCAGTAGCGCTACCGCCTTGCTCGGGGTGATATGATTAATAAAAAAAAAAAAATTGATTGATTGATTGATTGATTGATTGATTGATTGATTGATGTGCGTTGTGGTGCAGTGGATATCGACTCGGAACAACTATTCGGGGAGAAGAGTTCGAATTCCAGTTAAATTCCTTGCATTTACTTACACGCAAATACCCTTGGAAAAGGTATTAATCCGTCTCTTCCCTCCAGTTATGGGTTAAATAGTAAGACAGATTGGGTTGCCTTGGCTGGCAACCAATCTACCTCAGAAAGCAACGGCAACGCGCTGCGGGATAATCTTCTGCCCAGTCAGTCATGTCTCTTTCGAGACATGATCGCCCAAAGCGTGAATCACGTAGGACACTCAGCTGATATCTAAATAGATAGAGAAAGAAAAGACACTTTTGGAAACATGAAGAAAGAAAGAAAGAAAGAAAGAAAGAAAGAAAGGAAGAACAAATAAATAGATAAAGAAGCTTAGAAAGAAATACTAGTTGATACTGAGAAACAAATAAAGAGAATACAAATAGATAAATAGATATGGAAAGAAAGAAAGAAAATCTGGGAAAAAGACAAAGAAAGAAAGATTGTGAAAATAGATAGATAGATAGATAGATAGATAGATAGATAGACAGACAGAGAGATGAAGAGACTAGCGATAGATAGATAGATAGATAGATAGATAGATAGATAGATAGATAGATAGATAATAAATATGATGGGATAGATAGATAGATAGATAGATAGATAGATAGATAGATAGATAGATAGATAGATAGACAGACAGAGAGGTGTGAGAGAGACTGACTGATAGATAGATAGATAGATAGATAGATAGATTTGGCAGGCAGAGAGGTGTGAAGAGACTAACGATAGATAGATAGATAGATAGATAGATAGATGATAGATAGATAGATAGATAATAAATAAACGAGAGAGATAGATAGATAGATAGATAGATAGATAGATAGATAGATAGATAGATAGATAGATAGATAGACTGGCAGACAGAGAGACAGAGAGACTGGCGATAGATGATAGATAGATAGATAGATAGATAGATAGATAGATAGATAGATAGATAGATAGATAGATAATGAATATGATGGGATAGATAGATAATAGATAGATGGAGGGGATAGATAGATAGATAGATAGATAGATAGATAGATAGATAGATAGATAGATAGATAGATAGACTTGGCAGGCAGAGAGATGTGAAGAGACTAGCGATAGATAGATAGATAGATAGATAGATAGATAGATAGATAGATAGATAGATAATAAATATGATGGGATAGATAGATAGATTGATAGATAGATAGATAAATATGATGGGATAGATAGATAGATAGATAGATAGATAGATAGATAGATAGATAGATAGATAGATAGATAGATGGGATAGATAGATAGATAGATAGATAGATAGATAGATAGATAGATAGATAGATAGATAGATAGATAGATAGATAGATGGGATAGATAGATAGATAGATAGATAGATAGATAGATAGATAGATAGATAATGAATATGATGGGATAGATAGATAGATAGATAGATAGATAGATAGATAGATAGATAGATAGATAATGAATGATAGGATAGATAGATAGATAGATAGATAGATAGATAGATAGATAGATAGATAGATAGATAGATAGGTGTGACAGAAGGAGACAGAGACTAGCGATAGATAGATAGATAGATAGATAGATAGATAGATAGATAGATAGATAGATAATAAATATGATGGGATAGATAGATAGATAGATAGATAGATAGATAGATAGATAGATAATGAATGAGTGGGATAGATAGATAGATAGATAGATAGATAGATAGATAGATAGATAGATAGATGAATGAATGAATATGATGGGATAGATAGATAGATAGATAGATAGATAGATAGATAGATAGATAGATAAATGAATATGATGGGATAGATAGATAGATAGATAGATAGATAGATAGATAGATAGATAGATAATGAATATGATGGGATAGATAGATAGATAGATAGATAGATAGATAGATAGATAGATAGATAGATAGATAGATTTGGCGAACAGAGAGGTGTGAAAGAGACTAGCGATAGATAGATAGATAGATAGATAGATAGATAGATAGATAGATAGATAGATAGGATAGATAGATAGATAGATAGATAATGAATATGATGGGATAGATAGATAGATAGATATATAGATAGATAGATGATTGGCAGACAGAGAGGTGTGAAGAGACTGCTTGATAGATAGATAGATAGATAGATAGATAGATAGATAGATAGATAGATAGATAGATTGACTGATACCTAAATAAACAGGGAAAGAAAGAAACTATTTGAAAATATGAAGAAAGAAAGAAAAAGAAAGAAAGAAAAATAGGTAAACTAAATAAAAATTTATTATAACAAACGAGAATATTAAGTTCGATCCTTGCTAGGCTTTCTTACGTTTGTAAACGTTTGTCATATTAATTTGAGCTTCTTAAATCTTACGATGAGACAAACGAGAAAATATGGAAAAAAGAAATCAATTTATTAACGATGGCTAAACCAGAACCAAGAAATAGAAAAAGGGCGAAGGGGAAATGCGACTGATTTCAATTGTCCTCGAAAGAAAAAAATTAATAATGACTCCGTAAGGAAGGATTATGTGTAAGAGAATTTTTCAAAATTAAAGATCAATAAAAAATGTTAAGTATTAAAAATTGTTCTATATTTAAAAAAAAAAGAAAAGAAAATCATCTAAAAAAACTATTAGGAAAAAGGCCCAGGAAGAATGCGCAAAATCCTGCATAGGTAGAAAAAAAAAAAAAAGAAAACAAAGAGAAAATTTAAAAAAATAATTGAAGAATTGGATAAGTGTATAAAGGCATTATTTAAATAAAGTAGAGTAGTGAGTTCGATCCTCACTGTGTATCTGTCCTTGTGCCACATCTAAACGGCATTTAGAAAATCATCAATTTCCACATTATCTCCCTATTATAATAAAGATCATTAGGTTCTTATATGTATATATATATATATATATATATATATATAAATATATATATATATATACCCTGTCACGCTCATGAAAAGAGAAACAATAGCTAGGCAGCTTCGACACAGTTCACTCTCATATCTATCAGTTTTTTGCCGTGTGTTTGATCTTGGACAGTGCTTTATAATTTCTCTTTTTTTTATAATTATGTCATCGAGTAGGGAAGAATATATATATATATATATATATATATATATATATATATATATATATATATCGCCACTCTATTATAATATAGGCCTTTGTGTATTTGTTTGTATATATATATATATATATATATATATATAATATTCGAACAAAAAATTAGTATATATATATATATATATATATATATATATATATATATATATATGCTAGTTTTTTGTTCGAACATTATATATATATATATATATATATATATACGATGGACCGATATACTTGATTAGAACCATGTATTAATATGATGTGTACGTAAAAAGCAGAAAGAAATTTAGAATATCGGATTAAAAAAAAAATAGAATATGAACGAGCCGTGGAAGATAAAGATGGTAAAGAAATTAAAAGAGTTATCTGATGAAAAAACCTCTAGGAATATTCGGGAAGTAAAAAGAAACTTAAAACGCATCGTGGTAAATAACAAAAAATAAAAATAAAAATAAAAATAAAGACAGAACGGAAAATGCAGAGCATGTATGAACATAAAACAACAACATCCGTTACAACATATTTTAATTTTGTATTCTCGCTTAAAAAAAAAAAAAAAAAAAAAAAAAGAATAAAAAAGGTGTAACACACGTCGCGGCAGATGTGTTGAATGCTGACGGGTAGAACTCTCTCATCACAAAATTTCAGCTTTGTTTTAAACTCAGTAACATGAGTGTCCCGAAAAGTGAAGTGAAAAGAATCCTTAACATCCAATCGTAGTAGAAAGACTTCATTAGCCTCAGCACATGGAGAGGTGATGACGTCTACTGAATGCTTATCTAACAATGGTCATGATTATACCGACATCACTCTCTTAACATCTGCCTTCTGATAAAGGATCTGTTCGTCTTCGCGTGCCTCTGTCACCAAACATATAGAAGATAGATATCGAGGCAAGAAATAATTGCAGGGTACTTTTTAGAGTCATGGAAAGACATGAAAGAAAAGTATGCTTAAGAAGAAGACAACGGTTTTGCCAGCAACGAAAGAAAGGATTTACTTAATGAAGATATCATGACTGCTTGCGAGATTTTTTTTCTTACTTATTTGCTTTCAAGTGAGTATAACTTCACACTTATAACTCTCTTTCAACGACCGTCATCGAAACAAAGAACCCTTTTCGCCTAAGATCCATCATAATGACTCATTGCCTATTCTCGCTAACATGAAGTGAAAAAATTATAATAAATCAATTGCTAGGTCCGTTAATATTCGTTCCTTGTGTTTTGCTAGACAATTATATTTGTCAGAATCCTTTTGGGAACCCAAATCTTCTTTTGACTAACCCTAACCCAAGTCTATCATGTGCTTATGCTTTGAATGTTACGGCCACATCTGATCTGATGCTGCTACTATGTAGATAGAAATTCTTGATAAGATCCAATGAATACTGTTGTCATATCTAGTCAGGCACCCCCTGCTGTTCATATTAGTGTTCTCGACAGGCTTCAAATGAAGAATCTGTAATGTCATAGGTCCCGACCTGGCAGCTCGTCTCCAGCCACTTTCTCACTGGCGAATTGTGGCTTCCCCCTGTCTCTTCTACACACATTTTCATGGCTTCTGCTCCGACGAACTTAGGTCACTGGTTCCCTCTTCACAAGAATTTATTCGGGTAACCAGACTGGCAACAATGTCCGACCCCTTTTACAGTTAAATCAACCAAATATAACGGACAATTCTACTCCATAATTTTTTTTCTCACACATCCCGCCTGTGAAACTCCATTCCCGACGGCTACAATCTCCAAAAATTTAAATGCAATGTCAATTCCCATCTCTTATTTACTTGACTCCAGCCCTTTCTACATCACCCCGTGTATCTTCTTTTCTTTTCTCTCTACCTTTGCAGTTTTCTTCACACCTGTGTTCCGATCCTTCTCTTGCCGTTTCTCTGACACCCCCCCCGTAACTGGCTCGTCTTTCTCTTCACTCTCCTCCGGCCTGAACTTTTACTCTCTTATTTAGACCCCTGCGCATCACAAGCGCTACAGCCTTGCATGGGGTGAAACAATTAAAAATAAAATCTGCAATATTAATAATCTTGACTGACATCTCGACTTCATTCACTTTCTCACTACTAGAACTTAGCTTCACAGCGCTTTTAACTAAATGTTTTCATAGTACTTGTTCTGATAAACGTTCCTCTGTAGTACTTAGACTTCATGAGTTTAAGTGCAGTGCTAAATAGGCGGTAATTTTACAGTAAAAAATGGTTAGATATAGCCGTATGTTCTATGTTAACATTTTCTTCTCTCACACTTTTCGTTTGTAGAACTCACATCTGGCTTCTTGCTTTCAAGTCAACGTTGATCTTCAAAATTTCTAAATTCTATGTCAGTCGTTATCTGTCTTCTTAATAGCTATTCTTTTCTTTTTTTTCCTCTTTTTAATAGTGTTTTTTCTCTAGTATTCAGTAACCACTTACGTCTTAGTGGCTTTATTGCTTTAGTTGGAGTGAAATGATTATAGTGGATCAGTGTTTAGAGAATCTTCCTGTCCTTTGTGGCTCCTTTATTCTTTTGTATCTCTCCTAATCCCTGTACTGTTTTCAACGGCACAGAGAGAGAGAGAGAGAGAGAGAGAGAGAGAGAGAGAGAGAAAATACCTTTTTTTATAATCGTGTCACCCCAAGAAAGGCATGTTACTGGTATTATTGTTGAGCAGGGGGCTAAATAGAAGGAAAGTTATGAGAAAGAGTGACACTTTAGAGGGGGTGCAGGGAGAGGGTAAGAGAAGGATGAGAATACTGATGAGAGTGGAATGGATGAACAAAGGAGCATGAGAGAGAGAGAGAGAGAGAGATGCAGGTTAAATGAGAGCTAGATCATCGATGGGCGAAATCTTATCAGCATAAGATGGCTGGCTCAGAACGAGAACTGAAAATCTCTTAGACAAGAGAGTAAAGGAAGGCAAGAAGAAAAGAATAACTCTTAACTGAAAGACTACAGAAAGCGTTGTTGTCAGCAAAAAAGACAACCTAATATGTAATCTTCTTGTTGGGGACGTCAAAACTCTTTTAACTATCTGGCTAATGTAGTAACAGATAACAGAATTTTGTTTTGTTTTTTTCCGAGTGAATATTAATCATTTGACTTGAGAATTTAACAAGTATAAGTCTTACTATTTAGTCCATAGCTAGTGGGAAGGAGATGGACTCATAAATTTTTAACGGATATTTACATACTGGAATTCGAACTCTGTTCTCTCTTTTCTAATTGAGAGCCACGGATACACTGTAGAAATGATTCGTAAAGAATGAAGATGACTTGTTTTGTTTCAAATGTTACAAATGCAGAATTAATGAATAAAAGATAGATTTTTTTTCAAATTCATGTCTTGCTGTTATTCCCATCATTCCTTCAAGTCAAGCAGACAATGCGATCCAAATTAAATAGAAGCTTGAATATAATGAAATATGCAGTATGCTAATGATATTTTACACCGATCCGATCGACCTCACCTCAGTTGCTTAAATCCCTCCCTTCACGGGAATTATACGATTAGGACAAGCAAACATTATAGTTACATTATAAAATTCATCAAAATCTTTATAAACTTCAGCACAAGCTGCACTTCCCCAATCTATACCATTGACGCCACTGACAGTCTTGTCATTAATTCAAGACTCACGTTACAAAAAATAATGTAATAGGCAAGATAGTTTTATACAATTACTAGCAGTATAGCCCGGCGTTGCTCGGGTGTAATGGAAGCTTTAAAACTAATCCATGGTTCTGGAGCTCAGACTCTTTGGACGTTGGCACAAAAGACTAAAAAGCAATAGTTGTTTCCAGTTAAAGTGAAACCGTAGACTGAAAGAAAAATGAATGGATGTAAATCAAATTTTGATTTCTTGGTATGGATATCAAATAAGATTTTTCGTCGTAAACTGAATTTTGAAGGCTAAATAAGTCCTCTGAGTAAATGGTATCTTGGCTGAGACTAAGATCTACAATTATACCTACTTAGAGCCAAACCCGAAGCAAAAACTAAAATAAAAGGGATGAAAAAATACAGAGATACAGGCAGATAAACACACACACACACACACACACACACACACACACACACACACACACACATCTTGCCTTTTATATATATATTTTATCGATTTTCTGCACTATTGTAAGAACTGCAACTTGAAACTTCTGAATATCGTTTCTTATGTCTTTGTCTATGAGTACATCAAATTTGATTAAAATCGGACCACTCCTTCTATAACCCGATTTTTTCAATTATCGATTTTCGATATTTATTAGTGGTACCTCGACACAAAACCTAGCTAAGAACACTCGCAGACACTTATACTACAACTGTGTAAATTTTCAAGAAAATCTGTTCATCCCTTTCGTTAACGGATATACACACACACACACACACACACACACACAAACAAATTTCCACTTACAAATAAGTTTAGATAGATCAACTTCATCTATACAATTATCAATTTCATTTATATAATTATGAGTTCATCTAAAAAATAATAAGCTTAATCTATACAATTATAAACTTTATCTAATTATCAACTTCATCCATACAATTCTCAACTTCATCCATACAATTATCAACTTCATACAATTATCAATTTAATTTATACAATTATAAACTTCCTCTATACAATTATCAATATTTATACAAGTTGGGTTCAATATCTATGAAAGTTATTTTTTAAGGAGAGTTTTATTTCTTCTGCAAAGATAAGAATTTTTAACCATCATGTATTACCAGTCCTCTTATGGGATAGTGAATGCTGGAAAATATCCTACAAGATAAAGAAGTAATTTGAAGCAACAGAAATCTAGTGCTACAGAAGGATGCTTAGAATACCTTAGACAGAACATCCAAGCAACGACGAAATTCTAGAAACATTGTTACATCAGGAAGAGGTAGTTAACTTTTAAGGGCACATACTAAGGAAAGAGAGATTGGAAATATTAATACTCACAGGACAGACTATATAGGAAAGACAGAGGAAACAACAAAACCTCTCTGGCGAATCTGAGTAAATTTCTTTTTAATCATTTCACCCCAAGAAGGGCATTAAAGCCACATGCACGCAAGAGAATACTGAGCGTTAGTGAATATGAGAAAAAATTACAATTAAGGATAGGGGACAATAAAAGAATAACAATTAAGAAAGCAGAAGATAACTATGGACATTGCATTTAGATTTTTGAACATCAAAGTTGACTTGGAAGCAAAAACCTGGAAGAGAGGTCCACAAGCGAGAAGATAGAAAAAAAAACTGTTAGCATAGAACTTATGATTACATCTAGCTATTTCAACAGTAAAATGATGAGACCTTGCCGCCAATCTAGTACAGCGCTTAAACTAAAAAAGTTTAAGTACCATAAAGAAAATTATGTGATATATAGTAAAAAACAAAAAAAACAAACAAATATATATATATATATACATAATATATATATTTGTTTGTTTTTTGTTTTTGCTATCTCACTCAAAATACCCAAACAAAGACGAACTGTTAAATGAAAGAACAGAAATTATGACTAAATGCATCCACACTAAGAAATACCTCTTAGGTTCATACAACCATGGATGAAAACGTCATAATTCGTTTTAATTTAAACAATGCGCGTTCATAAATTCCCTGCCACGTGACGTTAAAATAAAACACCGTTACAAGAGAGTTCTTAAAAAGAAAAACGGTAAAAGCTAAAATCAGTTATTAAAAATCGCCAGAAGACACCACACATGGTAGAAAACTGGGTAGCGAAATAACTCGTTTAAAACGGAAAATATTCAAATGTTCTACAATATAATTGTATCAAACTTTTTTAAATACAAATATGTACTGGTCTAACCCTATTAGGACCAAAAACTAAGTATCAATATATGTAGTCACCCGCAGACAGACCTGTTTCGCTGTATCACAGCTCATCAGTACGGTTAGACAGCCGATTGCTTTTTACCCAGGGTTGAAATCCGACCGAATTGGCGTTTGTCTGCGATTTAAAACTTGAGCTACGCGCGCAGGGTAGAATAAGGCAGAATTTTAAGCGTGTATATTATCATTATACACGTCCAATCGCTGAGAGTATTCTAATTCATTGCTGAATGAACGATGCGTAGATGCCAGAGTAGCTACTGTTTTTCAAAGTCTACCATATATATATATATATATATATATATATATATATATATATATATATATAGAGAGAGAGAGAGAGAGAGAGGCTATATATATATATATATATATATATATAGGCTACGAAGATCAGGAAATTTCGAGAGATGATCGCCCAAAGCGTGTGTGCGGTATGCCACTTAACTGACTGTTTATGCTCTGCATTCAAAACTGTATGTAGGCCTGTTTGGGCAAATACTTGTACTTTAACTGTGGTCCGCCTAGTATGGTTACATTATAAATACTTGTGAGTGTTAAAAAAAAAACACCAAGAGAACTGAGCAGTTGGGCATGCTAGAAACGTGCATCTATGATGAACATGATAATTACACTGATTTTCAGTGTTCTTTTAAATCGAAATAGAGATGATAGTGATGTTGGTTCATAATTTTCAAATATCACGTCGTTACATCTTAACGTGATTGTTATGCCGTAACGTGATTCTCTTTAATGCAATATATTTATTACAAACACGTTGTATTAAACGATAGAGACAACTTAGTCTTGCAGATTTTCTTTTGTATTTTCTCATATTTTCTAATGAGGCTTTTTATTTCCGAATTATATTTATGCAGATATTGTCCATAGGATAACCGAGGCTAACCGGTAATCATCAGGTTCAAATTTACATTTTAAAATATCAACAGTTGTTTTGTAGTAGAAAACGTGTTAAGACATTTTGAAGAACCAAATAAACGTTAAGAAATTTTTTTTTTAAATTCAAGGGAAGTAATAATGTAATCACGTGCAAACGTGAAAATATGTGATCACGTAGAGGCGTGAATTATCAGATAATACGGAATATTTAGAGTTGCTAAAGAATTTAAATAACGTAAAAAATACATTGAGGGAAATTTAAAGTTCAAGGGAAGTAATTATGTGAATTATCTAATTATATTTCAAATATACACTCTAAACACATTGAAGTATGTGTCCAGAAACTTGGTCAGCTGTGTGATTGATGAGAGGTTTATTACTTCTGATATGTAGTGTCTCTAAAATTTTAAGGCTCTAATGTGCGTTGTGGTACAGTGGATATCGGCTCGGAACGAGAAACCGGCGAGCCGAGTTCGAATTCCAGTTGAATCCATTGTATTCACTTACGCGCAAATACCCTTGGGAAAGGTATTAATCCGTCTCTTCCTTTAAATAGCAGGACAGAATGGGTTCTATAGCCTTGGTCGGCAACCATCTACCACAGAAAGCAATGGCAATGGCGGGATAATCTTCTGCCCAGTCAGTCATGTCTCTTTCTAGACATAATCGCCCAAGCGTGTATCACGTATGGCACTTAACTGGCTGACTGAATGTTTGTGTATTGATCAATATTTTTATTATTGTCTATAAGAATTTTACGAATGTCGGAATGCAGAAGGGAAACAGTATGTAACATAAGATGTTGTGTAATGGCGCTAGAAACATTTAAATGCATAGTTAATCGACTAGAGAGCCAGGTAGTCATAAATCCAATGTATATACGTGGATTAGAAGAGCATTCTTCAAACGAACATTTGAATTCATACACAACCAACATTAGTTCTCTCAACTCCGGTAGCAGCTCGAGATGGCTTCTTGCTCATTACCAGGTTTTGAATTTACTATAGTATATAATAAGTTTTAAGGTTTTAATGTTCATAAATCTGATAACATTTTAAAGAAGTAAGAACTATCCTGAATCTGAACTAAACTTCTATAAATAAATAAAAATTAAGTCTGATACGCGCCCACTTATGTACTTTATAAACAACGGTTGTAGCTCCCAGCCTCCATCACTACTAACTACATCGACAAAGCCTCTTCAGCTTTTAATCTCGAAGCTCCAGTGTCCTCCTGTGTTCCCGGCCTCTTCTTTTCTGTTAAGGTATTCCAAAATCCTTTCTTTTATTTCATTATTTGTAGTTCCCTTAATATTTCACGAATGGCTTCCCTTGCCCCACCCCGAACTGCTGGATCAAAACTTATTGTCTCCAGCCGAGCTGGCCCAGAATTGAACTGACTTGAAAGAGGATTTGAAGAGAGTTGAACCGGCATGAGACATGGTTAGGAGAAAGGTGGGCTAGTGTCTTTGTTGTGCTAAAATAGAAAGAGTAATGTATGGTAAGAGGGAGTTAGGAAGAAAGCTAGAAGCGAATGGGAAGATGAAAGCATACGTAGGCTATTCAAGGAGTGGGAGTGGATGGTTATATAGCTTTGTAAGAAACTACTCAATTCCTGATAGATGTGAACAGTCTATATAAATGTTTGTGTTAGAAGGTATTTATAGAAATACAGGGAGCGATCGGTAGATTGTGGCCATTTTATAGTTTTTTAAAATTTTGTGCAGGGGCGTTGTTTATAAATTTGTCAACCGCACTGTAGAGTCAGTTGGGTATCGTCTGTGAGAAAAAGATCTTCTTTTTCTTCTATGTGCCTTGTCCTTTCAAGACGTAGGCGATCATGTCTTTCCACGTCTTCCTTATCTATGGTGGCACTTAGCAAGCGTTTTCCTGCTACACCACGCAACCCCCGTTCCGTCATTCACCTGATCAGGACCTTCAAATATGTTATCCGCTGCCTTTCCCTCTCTCTTTTCCCCTCTATCTGGCTTGTTAGTATCAGGTTCTCCAAGATCTCCTTCCTCATTGCATGTCCCAGGAACTTTAACTGTCTCTCCCGTTTCCGACTGTAGTGCCTATTATAATATTGCGTTATCTAGGTAGATATGTTAGCTGCTTTTGTAATTTGGGGTTATATAGGTAGCTCTGTTAATTAATATTTCAATATGAATTTATCGAGTTACATTGATTTGATGCTCACTGTAATGAGTCTGAACATAATTTTCATTTAATTATTTTTATTTAAAAAGAAAGAAATTTACAGATACGAAAATTTATATACAGTGCTTTACCAAAATAAATGTACATCCAAGTTCTTATCCAAATCTGATCAAATAAACAGGTGGGGTTCTTTTTCGTGGGGACGAAATTCTCTCAACACCACAATGTACAAAACAAACGGAAGTGTGAGGCAAAGAATAAATGAATGAAATCATTTATAATCTTTCGAAAAGTGACGAAGAAAACTAGAAAGCCATCATTCGCTCACTAAAAAGAATTATGAAACAAAAAAAAAGGACTTTTCAGCGGGGTTCACCATCGCATGTGTATAACGGCTCGTTTCCGGAAACATGTTAGCCTCATCAGCCTCGCTCTGAATCTCGCTGCGAAGACGTCACAAGCCACAACGATGTTTAAATGTTTGACGAATAACGCAGTTTTCAATTTCTTCTTCTTTTGAGTGGTCGAAAATAACAAAACAAAACAAAAAGAAAGAAAGAAAAGAAAGAAAGAAAGAAAAGAAAGAAAGAAAAGAAACGGTAACATGCGAATTGCCAAATTTTAGTGTTCTACTTCAGTCACGTAAAATAATTTTCCATCATTTAAATTTAAAAAAAGGGCAGAGGTGATGGTACGTTTAATCAAAGATATTCATTTTCCAGGCGTTTTGGACATCGCGAAGCCCTTGAAACGTAGTTTCACAAATCAAACAGTAGAGTCGAATGAAAAGACAATATGTAGGACGAAGAGCTATTTTAAGCATTATTTTACAGAAGATTTTGACTTACATACGAGATACGTGATGTCTACAGTTTGAAAATAAGTATTAGGACCTTAAATAAATTATCGCTATTTTGCAGCAGGTGGCGTTCCCATAACTGCATGCGTGCTCTTTCAGATTGTAACGCATCTATTAGGAAGTACAATAAACAACTTTGAAATTCAGTTTATGTCATTTAGCTGAAGTTTAAACAAATTGGTTTTTCATATCGGTAAACATGTCCGATTTCGTTCCAATGAAAGTGTACTTGCAGGGAATTTTACTGCACTACTTTATAAAAGAAAACTTCACCTGAAGAACACAAATTTTATGTTAAGACCTACGGCGGTTATGCTCTGTCGGAAACAACAGGAAGAGCTTCGTTTAGACGCTTCAAAATAATGATTTTGATGCTGAAGTTAAAGAACACAGAGGTGCACCAAAAATTTGAAGATTTGGAGGTATTACTTAATTACTCAAGCCAGGCTAAGCTGAACTTGTAGAATCATTAGAAGGATGATCAAGCAACCGTCTCGAAACGTTTGAAAACATTAGGAATTATTCAAAAGCAAGGACACTTGGTGCCGTACGTGTTAAAGCCGAGAGACACCGAACGGCGTCTTGTCACGTGTGGACAACTGCTTCAACAGCAGAAAAATAATTTGTTGCATCGTATTACGACAGGCGATGAAAAGTGTATACTCCACAATGAACCTAAGCGTGAAATATCGTAGGTCAAGCCTAGCCATATATCAACATCAGCAGCAAAGTTCGAAGCTTCTCCCCCGCATTTGGTGAGATCAGCTAGGTGTAGTTTATTATGAAGCAGTGTAAACCGGCTCAGAACATAACGGGAGAGCGCTATCAACTGTAACCGATTTGTCTGAGTCGAGCATTGACAAAAAAAGGCCTCTATACGAGAAGAGGTACGACAGAGTGGTTTTGCAAAATGACAACGCTAGGTCACATGTTGCAAAACTGGTGAAAACCTATTTGGAAACGCTTAAATAATACCCCGCCGACCGTATTCCCTAGACATTGCCCCGTCCGATTATCACCTGTTCCGGTCGACTTGTGGTTAGTCACAAAAGACGTGTCGTTGTTCCGACGTAGAATTCAAATGCTGCCAGAACGATCGGAAAAATTAGTGGCTAGCAATGGACAATCTCCTCACAAATGAAGAATAAACTTGAATCTGCTGAAATGTGGTTCTACGGAAGTATACTGAGAATACCACTGGCCGAACATATAAGCAATGAGAGAGTTTCAGAGAAAATGAAAACTAAAAGGACACTTATACTTAGCATCAGAAAAAAAATAGTTGAAATATCTAGGGTAGATCATGAGGACAGATGATTCGGAAAATTTGAAACTCAAAAGTTTTTTTTTGGATGCAAGAGGAACAGAAGAAAAACGCATAACCTGCTTAACTAGTTAGTGTAAATGAACAGAATTTAAGAGAGATATAAAAAATAATATTACTAGGAGATATAAAGAACAGTAAATTGTGGAGAGCCATGGCCTCCCACGTCCTGATGTTACACGTCACTAAGAAGAAGCAGAAGATAAAATGAAATGTCAACATTCAGCACCCATTAGAGGAAGAATTTACTTTAATACTGCTTTTTGACCTATTGCTTGTGGTCCTCTGCTACTCTCTCCCACAACAACAACCTGTTCATCTCTCACTTCTTAGTCATGTAAATCTGATTCATACGTTATTAAAAACCTTAGATTTTATCGCGGTAAAACGAAGTAAATGAAACGATTGTACACAGTATCGGTCAAATTGAAGTATGATGAGTCGTCTTAGATCTTGCGTCTACACTATGTGCTTTGCTTGATAGAATCTCTCTTGATAAAGCCTCTAAGATGAACCAGATGAAGTGTGTCCATGCCAAGTTGTCGTCTGTTCAGTCATAAAGCGCAAGTTTAGGGGAAAATCGATTGAAGAATAGATATTGTATCCTGAAGCACACTGAAAGCGGACGTCTATCTAATCATTTTCTTGTAGTATTCTGAGAAAGCTCTGTCAATATTGGTATAGTAAACACCAGAGCCCATATTTTTTTCCCTTTTTTAACACATTTTCTTTTCTCGAACTAAATTCGTGATTTGGTAGTCAGAATAATATTCTGTACTTAATACAAGTGCCGACATGATTGAATTATTGCTTTTTATTGCTTTTATTTGGTACGTGGATTTATTAATTTTTAAATGATTTTCTTTGAGGTTCGATTATTGTGTACCAAGTTTATAAAAAATGTATTTTAAAATATTCTCATTGGGACGTTTATTTGTGCCGGCGCACATATTATTTAAATTGTAAAATGTCAATTGCCCAACATTTTAGAAGGTTATTATAATGGTGATGTTAATGGTAGTATTAGCTGTTTCTATATGAGGAGAATTTGTCATTCATTGACAGATTAGCTAGTAATGGTTTTGAGTGAAATTTAGGAAATATTTCTTTCAAAACAATTTTTCTGTCAAATAGGTCTCTCTGGTCTAGTAGCTGTTATCGATTTTACCAGTATTAACTTTTTATTTGAAGTCAACATATTGATTATATTGTTATATTCTCTTCGTGTTACGTGTGATGTCCAATTTATTTGTTGCTACTGCCCAAAATCCTCAAGTGATGTCGTTTCTCTTGGTTTGGCACAATTCGGTTCTTTCTTTATGACTGCCACACCAATTGAAAAGGTTTGAAGAAGAGTGGTTTTCGCAAAGACCGTCAGTCTTCATTCGTTCAAAGCATGTTTTTAACCATAATTCTAAGAAAGCGGTAGTATACAGCGGACAGGTAAGATATTTCTGAACGGGTTTAGCGCTATGCATGACATTCATATGAATGCTGTGATCTGACGAGACTCTTTAAGTACATGACTCCACATTTCAAATTAATGTTTTGGTTTTGTAGCAATTGGTGGTATTGTGCGAAACTAACTCTAACTCAGACTATTTTAAGTTCAATTTTCTTTAGCTCTTATACTTTAGTACAAAAGAATAAAAATACTAATTTAGAAAATCGGAAGTTGGAGTATGACTGGTCTTTTTTCATCATTAAGAGGAATAAGCGTCTTAATAATTCCCTGACAATTATAAATCTTTCTTTTTTAACATATTCGATAGACTCGGGTGGTAGAATATCTGGTTGGAATTAAAGTTCTCGCGGTTTCTAAATAAATTTGATAATTAGAGACCGCGAAAACGTTCCTTCCATCTAGATAATAAAAAATTCGAATGGCATCTCAGCGATGTTTGTAAACAAAATTAACCAGGGAAATGACTCATTTTGCATCATTCAAATTAGCATGAAAATGTACTCAACCTTTGGTGAAAGAAAAGTTTTTATATGACTTTTCTAGTTTTTACAGATATGGATTTCCTTTAAAAAATGTCCCTAATAAATTGTATGCATCTTATAAGAGTAATCCAAACTGTTTTATTAGTTTTTATCAATTTTTGTTTTTCATCTGCATTAACAGAAAAATAAATAAATAAATATTAACCGATGCATGATTGATTTGCAAAGATACACTCATACCTGCAACAGGTGTCTGCAGCAGGAATGGGCTAGTAATAGCAATTGTTTAGATAACGAGTAAACAATCATTAAACAATTATTACAATTTGATTAAATCTTGTTTAAATGAAGGCTTCTGGAAGAAAGCAATCTAACTGAAAAAATTACTTTTTTATCTGACATGTACGAACGTCCCACATTCCTAAACATCTAACCTATATTTAAAATTTTTTAAAGTCGACCTTCATTCTGATTAGTTAAATTAACCACATCTATATGATCTAAATTTTCTGTCTTCCCCTTCTATATTAACTCTTTAATATGCAAAAATATTATTTCCTGCATTCAATCATTTTCACCAAAGTAACATTGAACATTGCCCGATGACGAGATAAAAGCTGTAAATCTCGAAATTTCCGTGTGTCAATATCAATTAAATTAATTTTGAATAAAAATAAATTTAATTATATATATATATATATATATATATATATATATATATATATATGAGATGTGTGCACTCATCACTTCTATATCACGTCGAAACAACTATTCTCGTACGATCACAGATATTGGGCAATAATAAAGATGCCGAAAGAGAGTACCACAATCGAGAAGTGCAAGGGAAGAAAATGTTAAGCAAAGAACTTACGGTTAAATTTAGCAAACTCGACTGTGAATTGATGAGACCTTCTTGATAATCTCGTACTAGGCTTATATTCATAAAAAAAAATCTCCGTGGCATATAACAAAGACATTTTCTAACATCAGGACAAAGCAAATGTTGGTTCAAGGGAGAGCGTTTTCCTGTTTACGTATAGCTTAAATTCTGCTATATTTGCAGAAATCGATTATTATATATATTAAAGAATCGATTTCTGCAAATATAGCAGAATTTAAACTATATATATAAAATATATATATATATATATATATATATATATATATATATATATATATATCGCAGGAATTCTGTTGTTTATGAATTGAAATGCCTCTGCGATGCGGTTTACATTTCGAGACGCGGGTTTCGCAGCACGTCCCTGCAAATATTCGTTCGAGTAGCCCTCAGCGCTCTATGAGAACAACTCAGGCTGTTCTGGAGTCAGCGATTGGTCAACACCTGCTAGACAATCAAGTATGTGCCTCTTATTATGAGGAGAAAAGGTTTTCCGTCCCGCACAGTGCCCGCTCAGCTCATCACTTAGATATATATATATATAGCTGAGCGGGCACTGTGCGGGACGGAAAACCTTTTCTCCTCATAATAAGAGGCACATACTATATATATATATATAGAGAGAGAGAGAGAGCATTATTATTCTGGTGTTAATAAAACAGTACTCAATGTATGAATAGAGCTGTATTAGATATATATTAATATATATATATATATATATATATATTATCCCATGCCTATATATTCATTTATATATATATATATATATATATATATATAGATAGATAGATAGATAGATAGATAGATAGATAAGATAGATAGATAAAGCCGACTAATTTTAATCGTTTCACTCCGAACAAAGAAATGCGATAATGCCACTAAGATGTAGGGGATATATAAGGAGGGAAAAGGAATGAATATATATATATATATATATATATATATATATATATATATATATATATCAATATTTGGGAGGATTAATGGAAGGTCAATAAAAGAACAGCTATTATGAAGACAGTAGATTGTGACTGACATAACATTCAAATTTTATAAGATTGTAGTTTTCAGTTGAGCAAGAAATAGAAAGGAAATTCATTGAGTAGGAAGTGTGAAAAAAGAAACTGTTTAACCTCGCTAGTTCAACATTAAAACTTGATGTTAATCTAGTCAGTCAGTTAAGTGCCATACGTGATGCACGCTTTGGCGATCATGTCTTTTTCGAGACATGACTGACTGGGCAGAATATTATCCCGCAATAGGTTGCCATTGCTTTCTGCGGTAGACTGGTTGCCAGCCAAGGCTATAGAACCCAATCTGTTCTATTATTTAACACATAACTGGAGGGAAGAGACGGATAAATACTTTTCCCAAGGGTATTTGTGCGTAAGTGAATGCAGAGAATTCAACTGGAATTCGCACTCAGCACCCCGTTCCAAGTCGATATCAGCTGCAACACAACGCACATCCATATGCTTAAATATTTATAGTCGGGATACCAGAGGAAAAATCTCATTAGAAGATTTGTCATTAAAACAAAAAAGACAGTGGAGTGCTACGTCACGTCTTTGAGAAAGTGACTGAAGTCAAAAACAATTACATTTTTGGATTTTTTCATGAATCTCGAGATATACACCTCGAGTACCAGACCAGATATGGCAACAATTGACTTTTCAATAAATGCCTAAATGTGTTATTTGAAAGCAAGAAGACATCTTTGTGCCCGCATCTGTTCATTCTTGTGCGAAATAAAAGATAAACTACTTAAAAATTAAACTTCAGAATAAAAAATGTGATTCTTGTTTCATTTTTAATAACAGTTGGGGATTAACATCGCCAAACAATTTTATTTTTTGCCACGAGATCTGTTTAAAAATTTAAAAATTAGAAAGTCATGTTACCTTACCTTGCGCCATTTTGGAATCACACCGACTCTATTTCTTTGAGGGAGTTACTGGATAATAGCTAGTTCAAGTAACCTTGCCTACTTTATAGAATATTAATTAACGAAGATTAGTGATACATTAATTTCCGGGTAGCATGTTCGGATTTGTTCAATAAATGTCTATAAATACGTGTTTTTATGTTACTAGACGAAGGGGAGAATTACTGTGCCAGAAATAAATAAACATGATGAATCAAAGAATTTTGCCACTTGCTTTAGTTAAACGCGACGGAATCTAATATAGTGTCAATAATTCCTCTCTTTTTTTGTCATAATTTCTCCTTTTATTTTCTTTCAGAATACGTGCATCCAGTTACTCCATGATCAATCAAAGACAAAGCGAATAGTTGCAAAAGTGGGGGCGTTATGCATGGTTTCCGTTGCATTTGATAACATCAAAGATTTTAATGGTCAAGAAAACAAAGACAAAGTCCAGTGTCGAATCTGCAAGGACTTGAGCGAAAGCCCTGACGCGACCGTTATAATTTATTTCTGAAGGCAAACCAGATTTCGTCTTGAGTATATATATATATATATATATATATATATATATATATATATATATGTATATATATATATATATATAATCGTATTGCTCTAAGCAATTCATTTTACTGTTACTGTTGAGCATACATTGGGTTACATAGGAGGAAAGTTATGAGAAAGAGTGACATGTTATGGGGGTGTCAGGAAGTGGGTAAGATAAGAGAATAATGATAATACTGTTGAGAGTGGAGTAAACGGAGAAAGGAGCATATATGAGAGGATATAAGTTAGTGAAATAGCAGGTGACTACTGACTTAACATTTGAATTCTTGATGATTGTAGCTGTCGGAAAAGCAAGTAAATGGAAGTGAATTCCACAGGCGGGAAGTCCGAGAGAAGAAGTTGATGGAGTAGAATTTGCGTTTTCAGTTTATTGGGTTCAAAGTAAAATTGCAGATTTTGTCAAGGACACCTAAGTGGATAGCAGAACATACGACCAGATATGGTAACAGTATTCAATGCATGGGCGGATGGTAGGTTTGTATATTGTTTCAGACGGGAAAAAACTTCTTAGCCTTTCACAGAGAACAAACCATCTTACCAGCGGATTTAGCTATGGGTTCTATATAGTCATTTCACTTAAAGTCAGTTGTGAGAGTAAACCCGAGTTAATAGTGCAGGTAATTATATTTAGGTTTCTTGCGTTGTGGTGCAGTGGATATCGACTCAGAACGACAAATCGGGGAAGACGAGTTCAAATTACAATTGAATTCATGACATTCACTTACGCGCAAGTACTCTTCGGAAAACTATTAATCCCTCTCTTCCCTCTAGCTATGGGTTAAATAACAGGACAGATTGGGTTCTATAGCCTTAGCTGGCAACCAGTCTACCGCAGAAAGTAATGGCAACCTACTGCGGGATAATATTCTGCCCAGTCAGTCCAAAGCGTGTATCACGTATGGCATTTAACTGACTGACTATAGTATATTGGATTCACCCAAGATGTCAAAAGCTGATTAAAGTGATTTGACAAAAGCGGTTGAATCATAATGTAGAAAATTATAAACAAACGCGCATGCGCGCACACACACTAACATATACAATGTAAGATGAGTAAATTGTCGTCATTTTATTTTACTAATTTTTCGCATGTGCTTTATTTGTTTTTGATTTGCACAGTTTGGTAGGGTTAGGTGGGCATCGTCTGTAAGAAAAAGAGCATGATTCACTCAGCTAGAAAATTGGACATGGCATACAGACCTGCTTCAATAGGAACATTCAAGAGTGTTTGTGTGTCAGTCAGAAGAAAGTGCAGAGGATTCCGAATATGTTGGATATATGTAATGATGATTTCGGTGTTTGGAGTGAACTCTAATGTGACGACGTTTTGATTTCATTCTTCTTCTTACAAGTTCATATACTTAACAGGAAGATCGATATCAAGTGCTTTGTGACGGTAATGCTACCTTGAGTCAAGAGGGTGGTTGCTGGAAGGGCCTATATCTGACAACAGGATTGTACACTATGGCTCACAAGCAGGAGAAGCCAGTCGTGATTGTCAGACAATTTCTGCGACCACATCACCACTTACATCTAATCCACAAACCGAAACTACCCTTGATGATTATATGAGGGCTGCAGTTTAGAAAGAGACCAACAAACTCTTTCTAACACCAAAGATGAACTGAAGGTCAGTATTATGGCAGCATTCACAGACTTAAACAAGGAGATCATACAGAAGAGTTGCAGAAGATTCTGAAATCGTCTGGAGGTCGTGGTTGAAGCCAATTCCAACTTTATTGTATACATTTATTCTTTATTATTTCAAGATATTTCTGGGTAATTTTGGTAAAATATTAACTGTGTTATTTTGATTTTTGTGTAATTTAAATAAATTCCATCACGCCCTCTAAACGTACATAGCAGTTGACCGCCAGTCTGAAAAATCGTGTCTGACTTGAAATTACGTCAGAAGCAATAATTTGTAATTTAATTATTTCATAGGGAAAATGATACACCGAGTGATAGAAATAACTTGTAAAAAGGATTAGAAAGAAGTAAATCTATATTTTTTAGGTTTTATTGAAATTTTATTTAAGTTTCCACATGTCTTCCATCGTTAGCAAGACAAAGGGTAGTGCGATTTTTTCAGTTCACGGAAAACATTTGCCAACTGATTTACAGTAATGCCTGGAATCACATTAGATATTAAATCTTTTAATGAACTAGGTTTGGTTGCATACACATTTGTTTTCACAACTCCTCATAAAAAAATCTAATGGTGTCATATCTGGCGATCGTAGAGGCCAATAAAATGCTCCACCTCTTCCTTCTGGTAGGAAATTCCTGATTTAGAAACTGTCTAACACGCAGAGCAAAGTGACACATAGCTCCATCTTGTTGAAACACTGTATTATCTTTCAAGTTAACAGATTATTTCTATCACAAACACAAATGAAGTTAAAAATATTTTTAATGTGCACATGGATTTATAAACACCCTGTATATAGGTAAGGAGGTAAATATGTATATATGAAGCACCCGATGATTGCTGAAAGATGTGTGGAACCCTGAGTTGCGCGTAAAATATAGGATAATACCTATATTTATTAATATATATATATATATATATATATATATATATATATATATATATATATATATATATATATATATATAGAAATTCCTCTAATCGCTGAGACATCTAAAATATACAATACATAAAGCATTTGTGTGAAGGTTTTTATTAAGAGCGTATATATACCTTCGTGTACCTGTGTGTAAAATGTAACTTGACGCTGAAGGAAAAAATTAACAATTATTTTTTATAACTTGGGCTGAATCAAATATTACATCCTGCTATCAAAATATTAGGATAACACAAACAACATTATTGAAATATGACGTCCTTAAAGAGAATTTGTCTATTGATCATAGACTCTCTGTCAAGTAATCTCGTTCGCTTTCATTTCGCTATCGTGTTTTCTTAATTTTGTTTTATTTTTGCGATTCGTTTGAACGCAGATCTGGAAGTCTTTAATATTGAAGAGAGACGATTGATCAGGACGTACACTACCGGCCATAATCATTAGGCCACCCTAGTTTTAAAAAAAATGATGTATTTCATACTATTTTTAGCATTTATTGATAAGTGGATAATTCTACATGAAAATGGAATGGTTCTTTTGTCATTATTCCTTTACAAAATTTTACAAGGCAGCAAGGAAGACTTTGCTTCGGCCAACCAATAATAAGAAGAGACTAGCATGGGGAAGAGAGCACAAAAACTGGACACCAGAACAGTTTATTTGATGCACATGTTATTATGCAATATTAACAAAAGAACAATTCTATTTTCATTTAGAATTATCCACTTGGCAAAAAATACTAAAAAATAGTATGAAATACCCTCATTTCTTTTAAAAAAAACTGGGGTGGTCTGATAATTATGGCCGGGAGTGTAGATCACAAAAATCGAATCGATACGGTCTTGAAGTCTTTTCTCTTTGTTTTCATTCGTGTTTCGGATGTTTGTTCAAAGGTTTTCTAGTCAATGGACCTATTTCTATTTAGTGAGAGACAAATTGACTCAGATTCAAGTACGGCTAACATAATTAATAATTACGAAAAATTTTATACGTAAAAAACACACATTTCTTTTTTAATCATATCACCCCGAGCAAGGCGATAATGCCACTGATGCGGAGGGGGCTACGTAAGAGTGAAAAGACTGGAAAAGAGAAAACCGGAAACCGCATCCTAAACAGGAAACAAGGGATGAGCCTCTTCACCTGTTCAATAGACGTGAGTGGAGTGTGAACCGGGTGATAGTTTAGTCTATCTACTCCAATTGAAAAAAAATAAAGAAAAGAGTGAAAAGATTAGAAAAGAGAAAACCGGAAACCGCATTCTAAACAGGAAACTAAGGATGAGCCTCTTCACCTGTTCAATAGACGTGGGTGGAGTGTGAACCGGGCGATAGTTTAGTCTATCTTCTTAATTAAAAATTCTGTTAACCCGAAATGCATATTAGTGACTGAAATCTCCAGAAACAATTGACCTTCATGTATCAGGTTGTATGGCATTAGCTCTCACTGGATATAAAACTAGGCAGGATAAAATGGACTAATATATTCACTGGAGAATGGTCATCTTTTACAGGAAGAAAACTGCGCGAAACTGGTATTAGAATCACAAAGAAAAGGCAACTAAGACAGGACCTGGAAGAATATTAGGAAAATTTACAATATACACAGACAGAACAATCAAAGCTAAACACCCAGACATCATGATCAAAACCCACATCTCTTATATCCGGGTTATACTATGTTTTTTTATTCACATGGTAATCACATGGTAGTCACATGGTTATCACATGGTTATCACATGATTATCACATGGTAGTCACATGGTTATCACATGGTAGTCACATGGTTATCACATGGTAATCACATGTTTATCACATGGTAATCACATGGTAATCACATGGTAGTCACATGGTTAATCACATGGTAATCACATGGTTATCACATGGTAATCACATGGTAATCATATGGTAAACACATGGTAGTCACATGGTTATCACATAGTAATCACATGGTTATCACATGGTAATCACATGGTAATCACATGGTAGTCACATGGTAATCACATGGTTATCACATGGTAATCACTGCAGACTGTAATGTATCTTTGAAAATCTTGAAAACAATATCAAAATACAAGAATCTTGAAGTCGAACTCTAAGAAATGTTGCATAAGAGGGCATCACTATTTCCAGTTGTCGTTGGGGTATTTGGATTGATTGGGAAAGGTTCCAATAGACGATTGAAGGAATCCCAAGGAGCCCATGCTTCAAAGAAATACAAAGATATTGTATTCACAAGTACAACTGACATGTTACAAACAACTTTATCTATGTAAAATGTGTGTGATCTTCGTTTTTTATTGTTAGTTTAAAAAAAAAATAATCAGTGGAAAAATTATGAAGGAATTGCTGACCTTAGGGGCCTGTTAAAGACCAGGAAGCATATGTGTATACAAGAGAAATCAAAGGAAGAACTAATAATAATAATAATAATAATAATAATAATAATAATAATAATAATGCCTTCAGCATCTGGATAAAAGTCTGAGACTGAAGGCTTTATTCTTGCAGCGCAAGACCAAAGTCTTTCAACGAGAAAATTTCAGGCAAATATTATACAAAATAATATAGATCCAAAATGCAGGTTTTGTGATAAACACCAAGAAACAATAGACCGTCTAATCTCAGGCTGTTCTGAACTTGCCTCAAATGAATATAAAAATCGTCACGATAGAGTGGGGCAATATTTACATTGGAGAATGTGCAAACACTATGGAAAATATGTAAACAAACACTGGTATGAAAATCACATAGCACCGGTTACAAAAATAGAAGATGTCACCATTCTGTGGGATTACACCATCTACACAGACAGAAAAATTGGAGCAAATATGCCAGACATTATTGTTAAAAACCAGAAAGAGAAAACTTGTCTATTAATTGATATGGCTTGTCCAGCAGATTGTAACATAGCAACCAAGGAATTTGAAAAACTGTCAAAATATAAAGACCTGGAAATTGAAATAGAATAAATGTGGAAATTGAAAACAAGAGTTGTGCCAGTGATAGTAGGTGCACTTGGAATGATAAAAAATGGAACAAAACAACACATTGAAATAATGCCTGGAAACTCCAGCTTAAGAGATATACAAAAATTGTCTTATTAGGTACAGCCCACACACTAAGGAAAACTTTGTCTATGTTACGCTAGGGATGATGAGGAAGATAGAAAAAACATGAAATGGAGCCATAACAACACGCCACGACCTGCCTTAAGTCTTCCGGCAGACTTGGTTGGTAGTGCGACCATAGCAGAAATAGAAATATGATGAAAAATGACATAATAATAATAATGAATTTTGACTTAAATTGGTTAAAGCAGTTAATATCTGAAAGATTTGTCAAGTTAGGTTCTGCATCTAGTGAGTAACGCATTGCACATCTCATTTTGTGAGAAAGTGTAATGAGGGAGTATCTAAAGGAGTATTCGACTTGATTGTTTTCTTTCATTTATTATTTTTAGTTTGAAGCTCGTGGTAGATAAGTCAAACTGAGAGCCATATCAACATATTTGGGAACGCCCACAATTGGGAAACAACCGAACCGCACACACACACACACACACACACACACACACATACACATATATATATATGTGTGTATGTGTGTGTGTATATATATATATATATATATACACACACACACACACACACACATACACATATATATATGTGTGTATGTGTGTGTGATATATATATATATATATATATATACACACACACACACACACACACATACACATATATATGTGTATGTATGTGTGTGTATATATATATATATATATATATATATATATATACACACACACACACACACACACACACACACACACACACACACACACTATACGAGCGTCTGTGTTAATTTGCTTTATACGCCAATATGTGAGATTCACCCTCCTCTGTTCCCCCACATTCAGCACCATCATTAATGCTAATCTTAGGAATCAACACTGCATGGCAATTGTCACTTTCAGCACAAGCTTATGACCAGATATTTTTGTCTTGTTCTGAAGTTGTATTGAAGCGTGAACCTTGGCAGTGTTGATTCCTCTGTCTACACTGTGACTATGAAGACTTTATTTCCAATATTCATTAAAAATAGATATAGCCGACAGAGCAAAATTTAAACAATATATGTGTGAGTGTGTTTTCCCTTATCTATATTATCCGTAAATTCTCTTGGAAATTGAAGCACCTTGCCTCTTTTTACTAACTCTTTAGTATGGCGTTTGAGATAAGTTTTATTTTTCTTTGTTCCTTTAAAAATTGATGTCCTAGATAAAATTGATTTGCTGTACCTTTTGTTATATATCGCCGTACGACGACAAAATAACGAGAACACGCATATATAAAAATATAAGGTTATATTTTTATTCTTGACGACGAACCCGTGTGGAATAGAGAATGGAAGTGTGAGAGCGCACATAGAATGGGTCGACGGGAGTGTAGTCTTGCCTGAGGTGTCTCTCTGCTTCCACTGGCCGTTCTCTGCTGGCGAATCCGTGTGTCGAGGTCTTTTTATAGTCTTCTAGAACCGGGACTTTCCTTCCGGTTTTGCCTCGCCCACGCAACGCGCACGTAATTCCAAGAGACACCTGTTCAGTTTGCCTCCGTAGTCATTTCCGCCGCTGTCGGAAATAAGGTCAAACGACATCCGCTCCAGGCCCCGACAGGATGTATTTCTCAAACACCTGTCTTGTCGTTCGCCGACCCCTTCACCGACGGGAAACACCATCGCTTGCATCAACCTTCCTCGGGTGGGGCCAGATTGCTATATTACACCTTTGTTAATAAAACAAAATCTACTAAAAACGTTACTTAAGAAAATCAGAGAGAGAAAGAGAGAGAGAGAGTGAGGGGGAGTGAGTGAGAGAAAAGAAAAGAAAAGAAAAAATATAATAGAAAAACAAGACGGAACAAGGTAAGAATTAAAACTAGGGAAAACAAAGAGGAAGGTAATGAGAAATTCAACAATGATAAGGAATGATAGAATGTAAAAAGAAATAACTGAATTAATGACGTAGAAATCGTTTAAATGTATAATAAAATAGAGAAAAGATTTATGGAATGAAGGAATGTAAAAATCCAGAGAAAAAGAATGATGATAAAGAAGATGATAAAGCCAAAAAAGAATGATAGAATGAAAGAATGCAAAAAGTTGAAAGCTGTAACGATAAAAAGTACAAAAAAGAGGAAATAAGAATAACAGTATAAAGTTTAAAATCAAGAATATAGAATATAGGAATTAAGGATTAAGGAAAAGAGTTTGGAATTGAAAGAGAAAATGTAAGCGGAATTTAAAGGAAAAAAAGAAATGAAATAAAGCCAGTGGAGATTAAAATAAATCAAGAACGCATGAACTAAAAAGATGAGATTTAACGATAAACAAGCAAGCAAGTCTCATATCACTGTACCGATTTCTGTTTCAGGATTCTATTAAACATAGATCCCGACACCATCGTGACATGCTTTTAGTTATTACAATAGTGGAACTGATGCTCGATAGCGAGCCTTACTTGTGTTGTTGTATTTTAATAGTAAGGGTGTCTCACCGTAAAGCAATTGATAACATGTACCTCCCACACAAACCACGACTGTATTTGTCGATTGTAAGCCAGTTTAATCCAAGCTTGTTTTTCTATGCACTGCATCTCTTCAGGACTTAGGTGATGATGACACCCCGAAAATTTATTTATTTATTTATTTTTTTAATCATCTCACCCCAAGCAAGGCATTCCACTGCCACTATTGCGCATGGGGCTACATAGGGAAAGGTAAAGAGAAGGAGTGGTTAGACATAGGGAATGTCAGGAGGCAAGGTGACAGATGAGTAAGGATACCGAGGATGAGGGTTGGGCAGATGGGAAGAGTGTTTTTTTTAATCATCTCACCCCAAGCAAGGCATTCCACTGCCACTATTGCGCATGGGGCTACATAGGGGAAGGTAAAGAGAAGGAGTGGTTAGACATAGGGAATGTCAGGAGGCAAGGTGACAGATGAGTAAGGATACCGAGGATGAGGTTTGGGCAGATGGGAAGAGTGCTTGATAGAATGGGAGCAGGTTAGTGTGTTAGGAGGTGTCTATTGACCTTACATTTAAACTTCTGGAGATTGTAGCCGTCGGGGAAGCAATCGTGTGGAAGGGAATTCCAGAGTCGGGAAGTGCGAGCAAAGAAACTGTTGGAGTAGAAGTTGCGGTTGCATTTTATCGGTTTCACTGTAAAAGGGTGGGATCTAGTTGCTAATCTAGTATTTCGTGCAAATTCGTATTTAGGGGGCACCAGTGATCTAAGTTCATCGGAGCAGAAGCCGTGAAAGTATTTATAGAAGAGACACAGGGAAGCCACGTCGCGCCGGTGGGAGAGAAATATCTATTGTTGCTTTTAGCAATCTTACTCCCTTTGGAAGGCTTCTTTTCCGTGTCGAATTTCCCATCTTCTGTTAAAAAACCGCTCAGAAATTTAAATTTCTGCAGCTACTTGATGTTTATACAGGGTGCGAAGGTTACATTGGCGTCTAAATTACACAAAAATGAAAATAACGCTGATATTCATTTTAATATGCGAGCGCGCGAGCGCGCGCACACACACACACACACACACACACACACACACACACACACATATATATATATATATATATATATATATATATATACCAAGATTACACTAAAATTATCTAGAAAACTAAAAAGTAAATTCATTCAGTAAAATCGCCATTGACTATATCTACGTTCCTCAGACGACATCGGAATCTCCTGCACATCTTTTGGACGGTCTCCTTATTTAAGCTGGTTAATGCTGCCATCATCCTTGCCGTCAGATCATCTTTGGTTTGACAAGAAGCTTATTAGTCGCTTGCTCAACTGTGCCCCACGACAATATTCAAACGTTATGTAGTCTTGGGAGTTAGCTGGCCAGACGTAAGGAGTGATGTGCTCACAGAAATTGTCTAACAATCATGACTTGGTTCTTCTGCTTGTGTGGCATAGTGCAGAGTCCTGTTGCTAGATATAAGTTCTACCACCAGTCACTCTCCTGACTGAGAGTAGCTACCTCCTCAAGGCACATGATGTAGGCCTCCGTGTTGAGCCTGTGGCCTTTACCAACTAATTCGGATGCACTTTTTTTATCAGTACGATCAGAATGATTTTTCCGAGCTGACGTATTTTCGTAATCAACAGTAGATTCAATATTTATCTATTCTTCTAAGATGCGGTTGTATTTACATTATTTAGATTGTTCAGACTGCTGTCCTAATCTTGTCATATTCACGAAGTTTCGGCCGTTGTAAGCTTCGGCCTTCTTGATTATTTCGATCGCTGAGGTATATTAATACGTTTCCCAAGAGTATTTGTGCGTAAGTGAATGCAATGAATTAATTAGTCGCTTCTCTACAGCTATGGTCAAATAACAGAACCGATTGGGTTCTATAGCTTTGGTTGGCAACCAGTTTACCGCAGAAAGTAATAGCAACCTACTGCGGAATAACCTTCTGCCTAGTCAGTCATGTCTTTTCCGAGACATGATCGCCCAAGCGTGTATCACCTATGGCATTTAACTGACTGACTGAGGAGGTATATTGTTGCTAAGATCCTGTGACTTGACCTAAAGAGTTCAATATCTGGCTACAGAGGTGGTGAAAAAATAACTTGGAGAGTTGAATGAAAGCGAGATAACTCAGACCAATGGAAGTGCATTGGGTCATAGAATGAGAACAATATACCCCAGATCATCGAAATTAAGGGTTTCGTTCGAAATTCTAATCACCTAAAGAAGGCCAGAGCCTACAACCGCCTAAAGTCGTCAATATGACAATGAAAATCAGAAAAACGGTCTGAACAGTGTAAATAATGACTGTCAACCAATTCTTTCCGAACCTTCTGCTCTTTCCTTAGATCAAAAACTCTGAAACCTTCGCATTTTGTGCTTCTTCTCTTATGTGGCTTGTCCTCTCAGAACGTAGGTGTTCATGGCCATCCATGTCTTCCTATTCCTAGTAGCTCTTAGCAAACTTTCTATCTTCCACATCTTCAGGCCATTCGCGGCTTTCCTCTGTCTCTTTTTCCCTCTATCTTGCCTGTTAGTATCAAGTTCTCCAAGCCCTCCTTCCTCATTGCTTGTTTCAGAAACTTCAGCTATCTCATCCTGATGCTTAGTATTAATTTCCTTTTCGTTTCCATCCTTTCCAAAACCTCATCATTGCTTACATGCTCGATCCATGATATTCGCAGCATCCTTCTACTTCAAGTTTTTCTTTCATCTTCGAAGATATTGTCTAGCATTCACTACCATATTGAATAACTGACATCACACAGTAATCCACTACTCTTTTCTTTGTTTCTAGTGAAAAAATTCTGTAAATGATAAACGTGAATGATGTGCCATTGTTTTCTGCGGTAGACTGGTTGCCAGCCAAGGCTATAGACCCATTTTGTCCTGTTATTTAACCCATAACTGGAGGGAAGAGACGTATTTGTGCGCAAGTGAATGCAAGAAATTCTACTGGAATACGAACTCGGCTCCCTGATTTCTCATTCCGAGTCGATATCCACTGCACCACAAATGAACTAAAAAGACGAGATTTAACGATGAACAAGCAAGAAAGTTTCATTTCAGTTAGCCACTTAAGTGCCATAAATGATACACGCTTAGACGATCATGTCTCAAAAGAGCCATGACTTGACCGGGCAGAAGATTTTCCCGTAGTAGTTTGCTTTACTTTCTGCGGCAGATTGGTTGCCAATCAAGGCTGTAGAACCCAATCTATCCTGCTATTTAATCTACAGCTGGAGGGAGAAGAGAAGGATTAATATCTTTTTCAAGGGTATTTGCACGTAAGAAAATTGAACGAATTCAACACGAACTTATTTCTGTTTCATAGTTCTATGAAATATATATCCTATCGCTATTGTGACCTGCATATAGTTATTTCTATAGTGGGAGTGATGCTTTGTAGTGAGTCTCACTTTTGTTGCAATGCTTAACAAGTACCTCCCTAAAAAACCCGCGATCGAAATAAACTGAAAAATAGATTAAAAACATTAAAAATTACAGTAAAAATTTAAAAAAAAAACGTAAAACACTACCCAACTGTTAGGTATGGAACAATGAATATTTGGATATGGATCTGCGATGTGAGAAATTAAGGAAAAAGATTACAGCTTTAAAGGTGCTTTCCTGTCTGGCCAGAATCGAGTGGGGGTTGGGTCTTCGTGATAGTAGAGTTGTTGCAAAAATGAGGAAAATCGAAGTCACCAGTCGGCCGGTTCGGCATATCTGGCGGGTCGACAGGGAGAATATCTACCTTTCTTTTTTTAGCAAAAGGTTAGTCTGACAAATATCGATTAATGCATAAATTCTGTAGCGGAGAGGGAAAAAAAGGACCGGTGTGGGTATCGGGTATCGATTTCTAAAGCGCTGCAGGTTGGCCGGCCGAGAAAGAACAAAGACGATCAGATCAAACATATATGATTGTACTTCAAAACTACCGCTATTAACATTCGCATATATATATATATATATATATATATATATATATATATATATATATATATATGTATGATAAATTATGACTAAGTGTAACCATACCATAAAATACCTATTAGGGTCATACAACCATGGATGAAAACGTTATAATTTCTTCTAATTATGAAAATTACGCGTTCAAAAAATCCCCGTTACGTGAGCGTTCAAAAAATTCTCCTTTACCTGAGCATTCTTAAAAAAATGGTAAAATCTGTTATTGCAAATCGCCTGAAGACACCACATGTAGAAACCTAGATCGCATCATAACACTTAGAGAGAGAGAGCGAGAGAGAAGTGATAGATAGATAGATAGATAGATAGATAGATAGATAGATAGATAGATAGATAGATAGATATGGGAATATTTATAGTTTCAATCGTATTCAATCCTGATATTTCACGTGATGCGCGTTGATTGATTATAATTTTGACAGCATAGTCAGGTAAGTTGGGCACCGTCTGTGAGAAAAACAGGACCATAGCAGAAATCACTCCGCCCGAAAATTTAAAAACGGCACGATGTTTTGCTTGGCATTTGCGGCGAGAATCTCCAATAGAAATATTTCAGAATGTTTGGGTATTAATCTAAGGAGAATGTTGAGGATTCTGAATCAGTTGGATGATTGTCAACACCATAGTGTTTGGAGTTATCAATAATGATGGCGAAGTTATGTCTTCATTCATCTACACACAGGGTCCGAGACTCGATACGGAAGCCGTCAAGTGATAGGTAGCTAGTGTTATCTAGATTTAAGCGGTGGCTGCTGAAAGACATTATGTCTAGCAACAGAACGCTACGCATTGCCACTCAAGAAGAAGAACCCAGTTATTGCTGTTAGGCAATCTGCGACAAAATCACCCAGGCTGCAAACCATTTGATTATTATGTATGGGGTGGATTTGACTAAAAACCACTTTGTAACACTAAAGATGAAACGAAGACAATGATTATGGCAGCATTCACTTACTAAGACAAGGAGACCGTCCGGAAGAGATGCAGAAGATTCCAAAGTCGTCTAGAGCAGGGTTTTTCAAACTTTTTGATTTACGGACCCCTTTATATTTCAAGTTTTAGTCTAAGGACCTACTATAAACGCTTATGAAATTTATACATAATTTTTTACAAAAATAGCTTATAGTTTTGCATTAACGTAGTAAAAACTAGTTTTAAGCTTACTTTAGACATAAGTGTTCAAATAAAATAAATTAATACTGCGTGTTGATGCAAAATGTAACAAAATTAAATTTTGTTTTATTTAAAAATTAAAATTTCGTGTAAATGAAAACAGTAATAGTACTTTACAAATAGTTTTATTGTCAATTACACAAAGAATTTTTTTAAAACAGACTTAGTGAGAAGGATGTTCTTGTTTGACTTTACACAAATTGTCGATTCTTGGCGATATTGCTGATAAACGTCAACGTAAGTCACTTTCTGGAGCAAGTCTGGATTTGTATTTGTTTTTCAAATTGGTTATTGCCATAAAAATAAATAGCCAGACATTGAAAATTTATACTTTGGATTTCATGTGATGAGTTAATCCACGGAACCCATTTTCTTATCCTTGCGGACCTCCAGTGGTCCACGGACCAAAGTTTGAAAACTCCTGGTCTAGAGGCCCTAGTTGAAGGTGTTTTATTGAATACATTTACTTTCTGGTATTTGAAGATATTTTGTGTAATTTTGTAAATATATCTATTAAAACGAAATGTCAGTGTGATTTTCATTTGGGCACAATTTATCTCATTATATATATATTTCTTTAAAAGAAAATTATTTTAGTGTGGACGTGTGTTTAAATTAATATACCTGATTTGTTTTGTTTTTTCAAAGACTGAAAATATCAGCCAGTCGAAAAAACTGCGTTTTCTGCCAGGAATTTGTTTGAGTGTGTCTGTGTGCGCACGCGCATGATAGTGCGAAATTGGCCAAACAGTAAACACCACAGACAGTGAGTGTTCACTTCAAACTAATGATATTGTGAAAGGCATAAACCATTTTTCCCTGTATTTCTGGGATATTTTTTTGATACTACTGGAACATTGAGGTCAGTCAGTTAAGTGCCATACGTGAAACACGCTTCGGCGATCATGTCTCGAAAGAGACATGACTGACTGGGCAGAGGATTATCCCGCAGTAGGTTGCCATTGCTTTCTGCGGTAGACTGGTTGCCAGCAAAGGCTATAGAACCCAATCTGTCCTGTTATTTAACCCATAACTGGAAGGAAGAGACGGATTAATACTTTTCCCAAGGGTATTTGCGCGTAAATGAATGCAATGAATTCAACATTGAGGTATACGCCCTAAATTCACATAAAGGAAAAAGATATATATATATATATATATATATAGTGTCTCATTTCTTTAGATTGATTGTTTTGTTCTCATTGCGGGTTTGCCTGTTTACTTGCTGTCCATGTTACAGAATAAATTCAGAAAGATAGTTCTTGTTGTACATGATAGACACCTATCTTCCCATACAAAACATGACTGAGACATGAGACGTTCAGTTTGACCACCTGCAATTCATGTATTATAACCTCTTAAGGTGCACTTCGCTATAGTTAGATGGTTAGGAAGTTTGACTCGCGAGGACATTTACGACTGAGTACAGAGATCGATCCTCAGTAAGTGCCTCATATTTTCGGTCTTGTGCCATAAGTTAGTAAATCACTTTTTCGGTACCTCGACGTGATGTAATAGTTAACAAGTTTTACTCGCTAGAAAGTATTACAACTAAATAGTGAGTTTGATCCTTACTGGGTATCCGATACTTTCGGACTTTTGCCACATTTGAACGATGCTTAGAAAATCAATTCTAATATCTCATATGATGTAACTGATGCGAAATGAAATCGCAGAATCGTAATCACCATTTGGACGATATCTTATGTATTCAAGAAGAAAGGCCACAGTTAATAACAGTGAAATAATTTTTTAATGCATTATCACTACTGGACGTAGCTGATCAAGGCTCTCTACTGGTTTATTAGCTGTCAATTCCCATTACTTTTTAGGAAAAAGAAAGGAGAGATTTCCCGTTGACATTATCAATGTTATCAATTTAGAATAGTCCTCCTCGAAATTGGCTTCCAATCAAGGCTAATGAAAATAGTTTATTATTGAACCCATATTTAGAGGAGAAGAAATAGATTCGTTTTTCGATGACATTTTTGCAAAATTTAAGCACGTATTCGAAATTTGAACTTTACCGGTTCACCGATCATACTTGCTGCGGTAAGAACTCTATTAGACGTACATCCCCAAGAGGAAGTGAAAATGTTTTAAGTGCTTTTGATAATTTCTTTACTTTTAACCATGTAAACACAAACCCGCATATATGACCATTTAATGTAGTCGGTGTTTATTACCACACGAAGCTCGCAACCCATTATGATCAAAGATACACCAAATACTCATAAGTTAAGATAAGCAGTTTGGATTTCAGTTTGTTGTCTCCTAGACTGAACTATTTAGATGCTAGGTTTTGAATTCAGGGTTTACTTTTTCCTATATGGGTTGCCACAAGTCAGTGCTTCTATTTCAGCCTTAGCTCAGAAGAGAAGACATGGATTCGTACTTTTTACAGTGGCATTTGTGCGGAAGTAAATGGAATGGAATCTGCTTGCCAATTCACGGTTTCTGCCCCCCTTATGAATTTACTCGAGCCACAAGATTAGCAACTAGGTCCCCCACTTTTACTGTGATACCAATAAAATGTAAACGCAAATTTACAGCTTCTGTTCTCGCACTTCCCGCCTGTGGAATTCCCTTGCGTTTACTTGTCTCCCCGACAGCTACAATCTCAAATAATTTAAATGTAAGGTCAGTAGTCATCTCCTATCTCACTAACCTGCATCTTCTCTTTTATGCTACTTTTTCGTCCACTCTACTCTCATCAGTATTCTCATCCTTCTCTTACCCACTTCCTGACACCCACTATAATTTGTCACTCTTTCTCATAACTTTCCTCCTATGTAACCCCCTGCACAACAGTGGCAGTAAAATGTCTTTCTTGGGGCGATATGAGTATATAAAAAAAAGATTACAATTTTAAGGTCACAAATTCACCAACCATATGAACTGTACAATGCATCCTGAATAAATTGAAACTTATATTTAGTGTGTTACCATATTAGATAGATAGATAGATAGATAGCAACATGAGGGAAAATAAGATGATAGACATTGGAAGAGCGTTTGTAAACGAAATGACAACGTAGTATACCGATGTTGTTGATTTTGTCATTTGAACAGTGGGCGTCGTCTGGAAAAACGTTCGCCATCTTAATATTTCTTTGTGAGAAGAATGCCAGGGTGCGACATGATTAAGGAAACGCGCAACAGCGCTCTACACAAAGAGCCCAGTAGAATATGGATATCTGAGTAATATACAAGGGTTCACGACACAAAATAAGGGCTTCGATTGAAATAGGGAAGTAGACTAAACAAATCACTAAGAAAGAAACCAAAATGGACGGTGTTATTTCTTCTTTTTTCTGATTTCGGTTTGTCTGTAAACTTTTTCCTCTGAATCTTTTCGAATGACTGTCAGCCAAGATCATTAACTGCACCGACAAAGGTTATTGCCTGTTCCTACTCAATTTTAAGCTGTATTCAATAACAGAATCTGAGGACGTTTATTGCTATTGAATTGCAATTTCGATTACGTCCTCGTGATAGCCTTTTCTCCAGTGACTCAATGTCTTCTCAACTACATGATAAAATTAATCAGTGAAACCAGAGAAATCTTTTCGTTTGCAATTAATACAACTTGTTTAATTGAGTTTTTGGTAGTAAAATATAAACTATTTCTCTCTCTCTTTACATATATATATATATATATATATATATATATATATATATATAGGAAGAACTATGAAAGAATGTAAAAGTTTTCGAGAGAAGCTTTTTGACTTAAAAAAATCCATCGAATAAAATACTGAAAAGCGTTACACGATAACTTTTTTCTACTTTATCCCTGAAATTATTCTTCACATAAATATAGATATAAATATCATATATATATATATATATATATATATATTATTAGATAACTGATACGTATATATATATATATATATATATATATTGGAACATGGATACAAACATATATATATATATATATATATATATATGTTTGTATCCATGTTCCAATATATATATATATATATATATATATATATGGTAATATACATTTAAGGCGAGAGGTATATACTTGGCTCGAGTAGTGAGTGAACGACTAAGTACGGCAGACGAAATCATCGGTCAGGTACCTTTTGATAGACTTCATGCAAATAATGTTGCCTATATAGAAGTGTTGTGAGTTCAATACCTGGCTACAGCAGAGGTTAACAAAATTTTCGAGAGTTGTGTTACTCAATAGTTATAACAATTAAGATATTCAGAAACGATGTTTCCCGATTACCTTTTTTTGCGTATCTAGAACAATCTAACCAAGTGTCACTAGAACAATCCACCCCAGTCGAAGGAAGAAGGCGGGAACGTACAACGATCGGAACGTTGTAAATATGACAATAATAAAAAAAGTCAAGAGTCCGAACAATGTAAGTCCTGTATATATATATATATATATATATATATATATATATATATATATATATATATATTTCTTTTTTCTCTCTTGTTTTCCACTTTGTTTTTTTTTTAATTTTTATTTCCTTCTTACCCCCTTTACCTCGTACGAAAAATGTTTTGCCAATAAAATGAAGCGCATTTTCAACAGTTTTCTCTTCAAAAATATTGTTTATTACCATCATTATGAACTACCTGATGAGATTTTGTAGCAGATTGTAATTTGTACACGTTCTAAAGTATAATTTACAATAAGTATTCATAAGTATTCAAGTAATAAATACTAATTTCCCTATTTTTATTTGGACTGATGCTCTCATTTTTACTGCTATATTTTTAATGTTTCTGTTTTTATATTCTCCAGCCTTCTTCAGGTTCTGTCTGCATTTCTGAAAGGAGATAATACAGCTATTTATACTATTCACATCGTTCGGTCTGTTGTTTTTGTTTTTTTTTATTCATCTCACCCGAAGCAAGGCATTCCACTGCCACTATTGCGCATGGGGTTACATAGGGGAAGGTAAAGGGAAGGAGTGGTTAGACATAGGGAATATCAGGAGGCAAGGTGACAGATGAGTAAGGATAGCGAGGATGAGGGTTAGGCAGATGGGAAGAGTGCTTGATAGAATGGGAGCAGGTTAGTGTGTTAGGAGGTGTCTATTGACCTTACATTTAAACTCCTGGAGATTGTAGCTGTCGGGGAAGCAATCGTTTGGAAGAGAATTCCACAGTCGGGAAGTGCGAGGAAAGAAACTGTTGGAGTAGAAGTTACGGCTGCATTTTATCGGTTTCACTGTAAAAGGGTGGGATCTAGTTGCTAATCTAATATCTCGTGCAAATTCGTATTTAGGGGGCACCAGTGATCTAAGTTCATCGGAGCAGAAGCTGTTGTCATATATATATATATATATATATATATATATATATATATATATAAAACTTTAACTACAATATATAAAAATTGTTTTATATGGGCTTGATTTAAGTTTGTTTCGACTGTTGGTCATTCGTGGTCGGGAAGTCTAAGACGTGCCAGATCCATTGGTGGATTCGCTATGAGGATTGGAATCGTAGGTTCGAATCCTGTCGAATGACACGCATTTTCTTAACAAAAATTAATCGTAAATAGTTTGGCCGATAGAAATAAGTATATAAGTATTGTTTGATTATAAACAGAATATCTACTTAAATACGAGTATCGATCAAAAATAATATTCAAACAAATCATTTCAAATTGTTGGTTGTTTAATGATCATTTTGTTAATTTCCGTCATATGTATATTTGTTAGAATTATTTCTTGTACCTCAAAACTATAATTCTTTTGAGTTGGGTTACTTGTTGAATGAACGACACACTTTTCTGTTTAAACCTTACTTACTCTGAAATCAGGTGATATGTTTGAAAAATGTATTTCTTTATGCGTTGTGTTTCCGGGATTAGTTATTGCAACAAACCTTTTAAGTCTCTGAATGCTTCCACTGATTCTGAAACGAATTCGTCTGTCTCCATTATTGCACGGTTACTTGAATACACTCGTCTAAAAAAACCTGTATTTGACATTAAAACGCCCAACTTTTTATTACAAAAGAACAGGATGGTATGGGGAAAACCGGTGCGTAAATCAAAAAGCGGCTGATGCTAAAAATATCAAACAACTTAAAGTGTTTGTATCGTTAATGACGCATAGGTGTCTCTTTTTGCTTTCTCCCTCGCCTCTTAATATTCCATCTTCCTTCCTGACATTTCATAGTTATCTTCCAAGAAACAAGAGGACGGTGAGTAAAATGTCAACATCCCACGTGAGTTGAGCCGATCCAGATTTGACCATCCACTGCTAAGTCCTTTTTGAAGAATGAATGCATGGTCTCTCCATATTTCTGAGATGAGGTATTGCAAATATTTATCTTATATACATCGTTCGGATTGTTGATCTCATCTTTAATGCCATATCCACGACGTTTTAGCCGTTGTTCGCTCTAGTCTTCTTTAAGATGTGTCTGTATTTCTGAGATGAAGTGCCGTATTCGGACTGTTGTTCTCATTTTTACTGCTATATTTTTAAAGTTTCTGTCTTTATACGCTCCGGCCTTCTTCAGGATCTGTCTGTATTTCTAAAAGGAGATATTATAGCGAGTTATACTATTCACATCGTTCGGTCTGTTGTCCTCATCTTTATTACCATATCTACGACGTTCCGGCATTGTACGCTCTAGTTTTCTTTAAGGTGCGTCTGTATTTCTGAAATGAGGTATTGTAACTATTTACATTATTTATATTTTTCAGGCTGTTGTTCTCATCTTTAATACAATATGCAAAATGTTTCAGTCGTTGTACACCCCAGCCTTCTTCAGGATCTGGCTATGTTTCTAAGATGAGATATTATACCTATTTACATTGTTTACACCGTCCTCGTCTTTTTTGCCATATTCACGACGTTCCGGCCGTTGTAAACCCAAGTCTTTTTGAAGATGTCTATATATCTGTGATGAAGTATTTTAAGTATTTACACTATTTACATTGTTTGAATTATTGTCCTCATCTTTATTGCCACATTTACAGTGTTTCTCTCGTTGTACGCTTCGGGCTTCTTCAGGATTTTTCCATATTACTGAGATGAGGTATTGTAACTACTTACAATATTTACATTGTTTGAATCATTGTCCTCATCTTTGTTGCCTCATTTACAATGTTTCTCTCGTTTTACGCTTCGGCATTCTTCAGGATCTTTTTATATTTCTGAGATTGTAACTATTTACTCTATTTACATAGTTCGGACTGAACTCTTATGATTCATCTTTCTTCCTATATGGAAGTGAATACTGGATATTCTTTTTAAAGATTTCGAAGAGAAAATTAGTTCTACAGAAGGATGCTGGGGATATCATGGACCAAATATGTAAGCAAGTTTTAAATAAAATGGAAACGAAAAGGAAACTTACAATTAACATCATAAAGGGTCAGCTGACATTTCTAGGCCACATAATAAGAAAGGAAGGATTGGTAAATATGATACTCAGAGGACATATTGAAACGGAAGCAGGATATAGGAAACCAACACTTGGCATAATTACTGAGCTTGAATAAATAGAAGACGAAATAAGGTTTCGGATAAATGAGGAAAAGATAAAAATTATTAAGAACTACAAAGAGCAGGAAGTTGTGGAGAGTTATGATTGCTTAGTGTAAAGTTCATCAGCAGAGAAAATTAAATTGATGTGCCATGTTCAAATTTTATTCGATTCTGTTTCGTTCATTTTGTGCTAATTTCTACCTTGGAAAATGTTGGTGTCGACGTTCCTTCAGTTTATTCGACCCTCAGATCGTCAATGGCGTTTTCAGAAATAAATTATTATTTTTCTTCGATGATTTCAAAATGGTTTGACAAAACTTTTTTTTAGTAAAAACCAGATTAGGGAGTTTTTTTTTTGTTTTTTTTTTAATCATATCACCCCAAGCAAGGCGATAACGCCACTGATGCGCAGGGGGCTACGTAAGGGTAAAAAGAATGGAAAAGAGAAAGCCGGAATCAATAGATGTGGGTGGAGTGTGAACCGGGCGATAGTTTAGTCTATCTACTCCAATGGAAAAACATTTCACATCAAATCCGGCTGTATTTTACTAAAAAGTTATTAAAGAAGTGATGACAACTCAAATCAATGGTTTTGTGTTGGAAAGTGTCATTTGTAACTCCATTTCCATTCCATGTTATGACACTATTTTAAGTACGGTTAGTGAGGATGACACATTTGTCATTACAACTGATTCCCACAGACAGAACCTATGATGCAAATTAATATTATCGGCCTTGTCAGTCAGTTAAGTGCTTTACGTGAAACACGCTTTGGTCGTTCATGTCTCAGAAGAGACATGACTGACTGGGGATAAGATTATCCCGCTGTAGATTGCCATTGCTTTCTGTGGTAGAGTGGTTGCCAGCCAAGGCTATATAATCCAATCTGTTCTATTATTTAACCCATAACTGGAGGGAAGAGACGCATTAATATCTTTCCCAAGGGTATTTGCGCGTAAATGAATGCGAGGAATTCAGCTGGAATTCGAAATCGGCTCCCCGATTTGTCATTCCGAGTCGATATCTATTGCACCACAACGCCTTGAGTTGAGCAATTAAGAGGTTTTTGTTTTATTTTTCTTATTTTTTCTAAATAAAAATATTTTCTTTCTATTTTTAAATAATTAATTGCGTTTTCTATTCGTTTTTTTTTAATATAAATATTTTCGCTCTCATCCAGGCATTTTTTATTTACATCCATTTTGAAGAGTATTTTCTTCTTGTCTTCTCTACTGATATCTTAAAGTTTCTCTCTTTTAAGCTATAGTACCTTTCCGGTAACGGATATCGACTCTGAATGAGAAATTGGAGATCTGAGTTCGAATTCCAGTTGAATTTTTTCATTCCCTTAAGCCCAAATACCATTTAGAAAGGTATTAATCCATGTCTTCTCTCTCCAGCTATAGGTTGAATAGCAGGACAGACTGTATTCTATAGCCTTGGTTGGCAACCGGTCTACCACAGAAAGATATAGCAAGCTACTATTAGAAAATCTTATGCTTAGTCAGTCATGGATCGAAAGAGACATGATCGTCCAAGCGTGTATCACATATGGCAATTAGCTGAAAGAGTCAGAGATTTAGGCGAGGAAGGAGTGGAGACACATGATCGCTCATGGGTGTATCATGTATGGCACTTAACTAACATTTTTTTATGATTGTGCGTTTCTTGTTATTTTTTGTTTCTTCATAATTTTTCTATCTGACTTTTCCATTGCTACTTCGTTCTACAGATAAAAAAAAAACATTCCTCCTTAGTGTCATTAATATTAATTCTGAACTTTTCGTTCTAATTCTTCCGATACGCTGTGTTTCTCTTTTTATTTTATAACTATCTTAGTTTTTGTTATTTTAACTTTTGCCTTTCTCTACCAGATTAATCTTTGTTCGTTTCTCTTCGCTTACAGCCTTCAGTAAGCCATTTTTTTTTCTTTCTCACCTGCTCTTTTTTCTCCATCGTTATATTCGTTTCTCTTCCCCGGAATGTAATCCGAGCATTGCCGTTTCGTCGAGAGCTACAGACACATTCTGAAAACTCACCATCTTCGGAGACGCTTGCGTGGGTGCGATATGATAACTTTCTGCACTCACCATAGACGCCAGTCCCCATAGTAGCTGACATGTTTTTACGACCTCTGCCGTCGAATAAATCCCATCGAAACGGAGCAGCAAAGTATATATGCAGAGCGCTGAACGATGTATCTATAAAAACGAAAGATAACTCTATAACGGGTCTTTTTTTTTTTCTCGCCAACGTTCGAGAACATGGGAGGTGTCAGGGTAGAATGCAGGTAGAAGGGTAAAATTTGCGCGGGGATGAGAGTTAAAAACTGGTTGAAATTTTGTGTTTGTCATCGATTTAATTTGCGAGTAAAAATTCCAGTAGACAAACCACTTTTACATACAATACATATTATATACTAAGAAGTGTATATGTATATATATATATATATATATATATGTGTGTGTGTGTATATATATATATATATATATATATATATATATATATATATATATACTCGTCCGCAGATAGGCCTGTTCCGCAATACCAATACAGACAGAATCGAAACCTGATCGCTCAGATATCAGTCGGTGATTCTAGCGGTAAGCTACAGAAGGAAAGTGAAAAAGTTAGATTTTAGCGTGTTTTACACACAATGCAAACACACGCCAGTAACCGAGAGTGTTCAAATCCATTACTGAATATATATATATATATATATATATATATAGATGAATGAAATATTTTCAATCCACGTGTGTGTGTGTGTGTGTGTGTGTGTGTGTGTGTGTGTGTGTGTGTGTGCGCGTGTGTGTGTGTGTGTGTACTTGAAAGAGTGTTATTCCCATTTTCTAGATTTTTTACTATTTTACTTTTTGAGGTCATAAATAATCGATCAAAAATACGCAAACGCACACAAGCAAGTATAAACTCACACAGACGGGCACAAACAAATATGTGGGTGGTTGCATATATATATATATATATATATATATATATATATATTGTGTATTTGGACAACTATCCCTCTTTTATACAAGTTTCGTTTAAGACGACTGACAAAGCACTGCGATTATGCTTTTGATTTATTTTTTTTTATTCGTAAAATCGTTTTCTTTTCTTGACACAAGCACTTTTCGGGTATTCTTGTAGCCATTATCAAGGACAATTTCTATTAGTTTTTCTTTGTTTATTATAACTATTTCAAATATTTTTATCTTTTTAGATGTGAATGAAACTATTATCCTGCCTATAGAGTTTTGTTAGGTGTCTTTCTTTCTTTATATATATATATATATATATATATATATATATATATATATATATATGTGTGTGTGTGTGTGTGTGTGTGTGTGTGTTATAATTTTTCAACGTACAAAATTTTATTATGGCGTTAAAAAGAACAAGACCAAATTTATTATCCGTAATTTGCATGTACAATAATTTAAATATTTGGGAAGTGTTCTAGCAGAAGACGGAAAGTGCGACACAGTGATCCGAAGGCGAATTGGCATGGCAAAGGACGTGTTTAAGAAACAGGAAAATTTTGCTAAAAACAAAGAAAAGAGTACTGGATTGGTATGTGATGTCAGTTCTTCAATATGGCAGTGAATGCTGGACAATATCATCAAAGATGAAGGAAAATATTAAAGTAACTGAAATGTGGTTCTAAAAAAGTATGCTGCGGATATCATGTGAGCAATGATGAGCATTTTGAAAGGATGGAAACGAAAAAGAAATTAATACCGAGCATCAGGAAAGGTCAGTTGACATGCAATGAGGAAGGAGGGCTTGTAGAACCTGATGCTAACAGGAAGACAGTGGAAAGTAGTGGATAACATATCTGAAGGACCTGAGCAGGTAGATGACAGAACGGGGGTTGCGAGGTGTAACAGGAGAAAGCGTGCTAAGAATTACCTGAGATAGAGAGACGTGGAAAGACATGATCGCTTACGTCCTGAGAGGACGAGGCACATAGAAGAAGAATAATAATTTCAGATCAAACATTATGAGGTGGTGGGGGAGGATGAAAAGAATGAAAACAATCACAGCCAACCGGTTTCGCCTTACTCTAGCAAGTCAGTTAAGTGCCATACTTGATACACGCTTTGGGCGATCATGTACCGAAGGGGACATGAAAGATTGGGCTGAAGATTACACTGCAGTAGGTTGCCATTGCTTTTCTTGGCAGACTAGTTAGTAGCCAAAGCTATAGAACCCAATCTGTTCTATTACTTAACCTATAACTGGAGGGAAGAGACAGATTAATACCTTTCCCAAGGGCATTTGTGCGTCTCTATATAGCCAAAAAAAGAGGGATTGCATGTTAGAAATTAACATGAAATTGTTCAAATAAGATTACTAAAGACGGAAAACGATTTAGATAAAAATAACCTTCAGTCCAATCAAGCACTCCTCTTTTTACAAAGGGAGGGCTGTCTAGACGAAAGGTAAATCGTTTCTAAAATCTTTAAATGGTGCTTCGTCCGAGCACGACTAAATGTGATAAATAAGTTCGTGCTATGATGGCACAACCCAATTTATTTATGAAATGCTCAACAACCGAATATATATATATATATATATATATATATATATATATATATATAAACAGTAACATAGATAGATACGTTTGTGTGTTTGAATGCGTGTGTTGTGTGTGTGTGTGTGTGTGTTATCTATGTAAGCCGTTCCCTTTCTGTTAAACCGTGTTTGAATTTAAGATGCTTCAAATTTAATTAGGTTTATCCTAAATTAGTGGAGCCGTTCCATTCATTCGTTTCTCTATCATATTTCCCTCCCTCATTCGAAACTCACGCTATGTTATTTTATTTATCTAGTTTTATTTTAGCCAGGTTTATAAGACTGGAAGCTGATATCGCAATACGAGTCATACTTTCACAAGAAAGATGATTCTTAGATCATTTTATTCTCGCTTGGTTTCGCTTTTTGCACAGGGAAATATCATCTTCCTCGTCTCTGTTTGAAGAAATATTGAAGCCGCCAGCGTGAAACAACTTTATTCATACAGTTGGAACAAGGGAGAAATTTACTGAGTAACATTAAAATTCATCGCCTATTTTTAAAACGCACTTTCTGTACCAACCATCGCAACTGATACGAAAATGAAACTAAATGTTGATGCTTAAAAAGAGAAAAATATACTTCCATTGAGTGCTTGCAATTTTACTTTTTTTTTTTTTTTTTTAAATCATCTCACCCCAAGCAAGGCATTCCACTGCCACTATTGCGCATGGGGCTACATAGGGGAAGGTAAAGAGAAGGAGTGGATAGACATAGGGAATGTCAGGAGAAAGGTGATAGATGAGTAAGGATAGCGAGGATGAGTGTCGGGCAGATGGGAAGAGTGTTTGATAGAATGGGAGCAGGTTAGTGTGTTAGGAGGTGTCTATTGACCTTACATTTAAACTCCTGGAGATTGTAGCCGTCGGGGAAGCAATCGTTTGGAAGAGAATTCCACAGTCGGGAAGTGCGAGGAAAGAAACTGTTGGAGTAGAAGTTACGGCTGCATTTTATCGATTTCACTGTAAAAGGGTGGGATCTAGTTGCTAATCTAGTATCTCGTGCAAATTCGTATTTAGGGGGCACCAGTGATCTAAGTTCATCGGAGCAGAAGCCGTGAAAGTATTTATAGAAGAGACACAGCGAAGCCACGTCTCGCCGGTGGGAGAGAGACTGCAGGCGGTCTGCCAAGTCGGTATCTATCACATTACAGAAATTACTGACATTCTTTTCAAGTGTCTCTTTTTATATTTTCATGCAGGTCCGTCAGTTATTAACGAAACTGTAATTTTATTTGCAAATTTTCTTTCTTTCTGTTCGTTGTCTTCCTTTGATTGTCATTTAATCTTGTGCGTTCAAACGAAATTATAAAAATTTCTAAGTTATACCTTTGCTAAATTCCAAAACAGGAATATATTATATTCATATATTATATATTGTATACTGATATTATATTATATTATATATAACCTAATAAAAGGCCCAAGGGTCATTCAGGGTAGAAAGGATAATTTGCAGTTTTGTATGAGCGTAAGAGATGGCAAGCAGAGAGGCTTATGTGGTTATGCAGAAAATTAAGCGGATGATCCTAGAATGAAAAAGTTAAGGATTTTAGTGAATGGGGTAACATCCTCCCAGGAGTCTGTTTCACATCGAAGCTTTTCCCTTGGAACTTAGTTCTTGCTAATGGAATAAGCGAGGACGGAGTGTGAACCACACTGTGTGTATTTGGCATGCTAGACTCCAGTTTTAAAGGTCAGTTATAGTGGGACTAATTTAACACACACACACACACACACACACACACACACACACACACCTATATATATATACGTGTGTGTGTGTGTGTGTGTGTATTTATCCTATTTATCGACTCAGAACGAGAAAAAGGAGAGCCGAGTTTGAATTCCTGTTGAATTCCTTCCATTCACTTAGATGCTAATACCCTTAGGAAAGCGATTAATCTGTCTCTTTTCCCTCTACTATTGGGTTAAATATCAAGACAGATTGGTTTCTAGAGCCTTGGTTGGCAAACAGTCTGATACAGAGAGTATTAACAGCCTACTGCGGAAAAAATCTTCTGCCCAGTCATTCACGTCTCTTTCGAGACATGTTCATCCAAGCGGTAGACTTCAGGCTATAATCAAAATGAGAGATAGCCCTCACGCTATATTGAGGTAGACCTCACGCAACATTGATTTAATTAAGAAAAGTTGAAATATTAAAAAAATCAATGTATAAGTAAATCTCTGAAAATATGTCTATATAATCAATATTCCATTAGAAATAATTAAACTTCCTTTCATATCTTGGTAATACTTGTGTTAGCATAATGCTCAACCCAGTAAACAACAATTACAAACAAAAGACTGCTAACCTTAAGAAAATCGAATTCATGGCTGTCATCAATAAAGGCGACCCAGATTGTAAACTGCATATTGGGAATGTCAAAGATCAAATCAGCGATAACCGAAATATGACACCGAAATCCGAATACAGGTTGAAATAGCGATTTAGGTCTTGGAGAAATCTGAATATGCGTAGTGATAACAAAAATATATTGATATTTCTGGGATACATAATACAGAAAAAGGAACTTGAAAATCTAACTTTTGTGAGGTATCTTAAATCCAAAAGAAAATAGGTGTCCTACTTCACTATTTTGTGGATGTGCGTTGTGGTGCAGTGGATATCGGCTCGGAACGAGAACTTGTGGAACCGAGTTCAAATTTCAGTTGAAAACCTTGCATACACTTACGCGCAAATACTCTTGGGAAAGGTATTAATCCATCTCTTCCCTCTAGTTATGGGTTAAATAATAGGACAGATTGGGTTCTATAGCCTTGGTCGGCAACCAGTCTACCGCAGAAAGCAATGGCAACCTACTGCGGGATAATCTTCTGCCCAGTCAGTCATGTCTCTTTCGAGACATGATCGCCCAAGCGTGTATCGCGCATGGCACTTAACTGACTGACTGACTTCACTATTTTATGTGGATAGATGGCAGAAATAGGGCAAAGTGATGGTAATAAGTTGAAATTTACTTAGTGCTACGGAAGAAAAGAAAATATGAAGATCCATGAACAGCCAAGTGCTGATATAACATGGCAAAGAAGGAGAACCAATCGCTGCGCAGTGTACGCTAACTAATGACAGCAAAACGTGAGACATTTGAGCACTGCCTACCGATGCCTGATGCGCAGCACAGATGTGGAAGCAGTGTCTTTACTTTCTCCTGCTGGGTTTAATTCTGGTCACAGCAATCTCAAGCAACAAGACTAATGTGCAAACAAACAAAACGTGGCGCGTGTAAGAACAAAAAGAGAAGATGCAAGGTTTTAACAAAGGTGAGAAAATAAACTGACATGTTTCTCTACGAGAACTTTTTTGTTTAACATGAAATATAAGACTCGAAAGTGAGCTGAAAGAGTTGAACGTATAAAGGTCAGTACAAAGATACATACATTTCAATACACATCTGTATGCACAGTTTCACCATATATATATGTATATATTAAATACACACACATATATATATTTAATATAAAATATATAATATATATATATATATATTAATATGTCAGTTCTATCACTGATATTGAGCCCTTTCAAATAAGTACCGCGCATATATAATATATAAATAATGTCATATATATAACAAATTGCATATATATATATATATATATATATATATATATATGTGTGTGTGTGTGTGTGTGTGTATGTATATAAAACAAATTATATTATATTATATATATATATAGTTTTAAGGTGTGCTATATATATATATATATATATATATATTATATATTATATCGAAGTCAACACTCAGAGGCGACATCGAAGTCAACACTCAGAGGCGACAGACTGTTTGATGCTAATCGCAATCATCAGGCCACAATAACAAATTTAATTATATATATATATATATGATTGAATTTGTTTTTTTATTTTAAAAAAAAAGAATAAAATTGCGACACGGAAATTTATGTTTCGAGATATTTACCTTGTCATCAGACAATATTATATCATAGTTGTGAAAAAGATTTTCATTTAAAAATATGAAACAAGACGTTTTAAATTTATAAATATGGAAAAACATAAACATTTATGTCTGTTCAATTTAACTAATCAGAATAGAAGTTCATTTTAAATTTGAAAAACATGTATATTTCTTGGGAAGACATATAAACCTTTCTTTTTAAATTTAAGGTGAAAGTTTATATTTTTTGGAAATAAATATACACCTTTTTCTTCAACTTTCAATTGAATCTCTATTCTAATTAGTTTAATTGAACACACACATAAATTATTATGTCTTCCCATGTCTATGAATAACAAACAAATTTATATTTAAATGAAAATCATTTTCACAACTATGAACTTTGCCTGATGACGAGATAAACATCACAAAACATAAATATATGTGTCGCAGTATATTTTTAATTAAAAAACAAATTTAATTTTATGATTATATTATGCTATACAATATGTATTGTATTGGGCATTTTTTTTTAAAAAAAAGGAATAAGCTGAGAACTCGGATTTGTAAAATTGTTGGTTCCCTTTATCTGCATATATATATATATATATATATATATATATATATATGGTTAAATAAAATAAAAACAAGAGGAAAACTGTATTTTAAATCGCCTACGCATTTCGTCCTGTAATGGAAATTTTAAGGCAAAAAGACGAAATGAGCTTTATTCTAAATTACGTATCTATAAACAAACAGTGTTGGAAACCACAAAGATTCATTTCCATCACAGGACGAAACGAGTAGGCGATTTAAAATACAGTTTTCCTCTTGTCTTTATTTTATTTAACCATTATGTCATTAATCTCAGATTATAATTAAGTATATTTTTACATCTATATATATATATATATATATATATATATATATATATATATATATATATATATATATATATAGTGGATTCGTGTGTTCGCGGTACCAAAAGAGAAAGCTCATGAGAACGAATAGCTTAAAATTATTTAATAAAAATTCGCAGAAAAGCTACGTTACGGATATGAGAAAGTGACTGAAGGCCCAGACGCCATGCTCGGGCCAATGAGATGGCAGACCCGATTTTGCAGTAATATTCGATTCTCGGATGCATGATAGTTGCAAGGTAGTTTCTGACAAGTGAGTGTGTAGATATTTGTATATTCGTTGTACATATTATCTTACCTTCATTGGTGGGTCGGTTGACAGAAGAAAAGTTCTTGTACTTACCTGAAAATAGAATTAAAATTACCATTAGACATTATATAAAAAACAATTCGTAAAGAAATAAAAAAACATTAAAATTAAATCAAGCAAAGATACGCGCTTGCCTGCCGTTATCTAATGTTATTTGCAGCTCCGTTGTTGCTTGTTACACTGCGTCCTCTGGTGCTGATCCTGAAAACAAACAATCGTCTTAGCCGATTAATGATGAACACAGAACGGGTATATATAAAAATATCATCCTATATCTTTTTTTTTATTCAGTGACAGTTGTGGGTAGAGTGGTATTCAGAAGGAATAACGCACATACGTGGTAGTTGGCCGGCTTGATTTGTCTTCTTTGCGCTCTCTGACTTCTCTCCGTTTTCTGCTTTGACCGAAAAAAAAAACAAAACAATCTTATATAAGCTGAAATTTCTCTAGTTTTTCTTTATTGCGTCATCTATGGCTAGTTGCATCTATTAATCATTTTCGACTATTATTGGCTTTGTTTGCCATTGTTTATATTTTCTGACATTGAAACCGGCTTCCCCCGATGTTAGCACACATTTACTTGTCATTGTCTCTGGACCAATCATATTTCTGTCGGGTCACCGATGTACATTACATTCCTTTAATGCCGGCTGCCTTTGAAGTAAATACATTTTGGTTTGTCACTTGCTTACATTGACCGAAATAACATATCTGTGGCTCAGATAAATATATTTCACAAATACCCAGGATACCTAGGACAATTGAAACCTACTCTAAAGACATCACAGAGAATTAAGGTCTAGATAATCCTTAACTCAGGCCTCTACAGCGAGTTTAAGTCAGTGAGCTGCTAGAGATTAACAATGAGCACGCGGAAGTTTGATGTTGGAATTGGATGACGAATTTTTTCTTTCAAAGAAAGTTTTACCTTTTAATTACCTTTTTTTTTTACCTTTGAATTATTTTAAGTTTATTACTTATGATACAGAAGGAAGTAAAATTTCTATTTAATTTATTTGAACTTTGCATATTCAGTTTTTAAACAAATGTCATTAAGAATTTTATCACATAAATTTAATTTGAATTTAATATTTTTTCGGCAGTGACCATATTAAGTATAAAATTAATTTTATGAATAAATCTCTTTGTTCTTTATCATAACAGATACTTTTTTAAAAGTATGATAATTTTTTTCTGTTCTTCATAAATAAATAAAAATATAATATATTAAAAAATAAAAATTGTAATGTTTTTACTTTAAAATTAATGAGAAATTCAAAAGAATTTATCTCTAAAGTTAATGACAAATATTAAATCCAATAATAAATTTAATATTTTATAATCATTCTTAAAATTTTACCACAAAAATGTAAAAGCGAGTACACTTTCTAATTAATTTTTTATCATCAAACAGTAGCTGAGATTAAACCACACACATAATTAAAAAGGGAGGATAGTGCAGAAATAGTTAATTTCATTGAAAAAGAAAAACTTTTGGAAAATTGTCTGCGTCAAAAAAATATATATATTTTTTTTTTTTTAATCATATCACCTCAAGCAAGGCGGTAACGCCACAGATGCGCAGGGGGCTACGTAAGGGTAAAAAGAATGGAAAAGAGAAAGCCGGAAACCACATCCTAAACAGGAAACAAGGGATGAGCCTCTTCACCTGTTCAATAGATGTGAGTGGAGTGTGAACCGGGCGATAGTTTAGTCTATCTACTCCAATTGAAAAAAAAAAAAAAGGAAAAGAGTGAAAAGATTGGAAAAGAGAAAACCGGAAACCGCATCCTAAACAGGAAACATGGGATGAGCCTCTTCACCTGTTCAATAGATGTGGGTGGAGTGTGAACTGGGCGATAGTTTAGTCTATCTACTCCAATTAAATATGCCGACACTAAGAAAAATGATCAACCGAAAAAAGTGCTATCGGTTTTAAGTAATGAATATCTGTTACTTCTTTGAAATTTTGAGAAAATTACAAAAAATAAAAGAGAAGCAAGAAAAAATAATAAAATCAAGACCAATAAATACTATTTTAGCCATACAAAAATTTAATTGATATTTGGAGATATTTGCTAAACAGAGTTTATTTTTGTTATGCTTGGTGGATTTTTTTTTTTTTTAATCATTTCACCCGAAGCAAGGCGGAAACGCCACTGATGTGCAGGGGGTTACATAAATGTAAAAAGATTAATTAGAAAAGAGTGAGGAGTACAAACTAGTTAGAAAGGAACAATAGAAAGCAGGTGCGATGACAGATACATAGGTGGAGAGAAAGGGAAGATTATACAGGGGTGGGGAGAGAGCTAGGGTCCAGTGGTTAGTAGATGAGTATTTTTTTTTTATTATAAGCGTTTCACCCCGAGCAAGGCATGTCACTGCCACAACTGCGCAGGGGGCTACGTAGAGTGGAGAAAGGATGGTTAAGTATAGGAAATGTCAGAGGGTGGGTGATAGGCGGGTAAGGATACCGAGAATGAGGGTTGGGTAGATGAAAGTGTTCTGAGCCACAGTCTTTTTAGAAAATAACTTTAGAAAATTAAGTCAAAGTTCTGGAGGTGCATATTATATAACAGTTCAAAATTTTATTAAAAAATGTAATATAAAAAAAAAACTAAACTACTTTTTAAATTAAAGGTTGATATCAACTCTGATTTAGGCCATAATTACTCAAAATGTGGACATCTTTTAGATGAAATCAACAATTGATAACTTAATCTAATTCGAGACTAGGATCTCTAAAGCTATTAAAATGTCACTTTTGTATATACCAGGCTATGTTACAAGAAAATATTGTCCACAGGAGAGAAAATATTTAATAATACTAGTTTTTTTTTTACAAGAATATAGACATATTTTCAAAGAAATAGATCGTGACAATTTTTAAAAAATTAAATCTTTTAAAATTATAGTTTGTTTGATTAACCTCAGACTGAAACAAATATTTTGAAATTATCTTAAAATTATATATATATATATATATATATATAAGATAAAATGTTTATAAATTCTCTTTTAGACTACACAATTAGTATTAAGAAAATCATATATTTTTTAAATAGTAAAAGTATGTACATACTTATTCACTCAGAAAAAATATCTTTATTTTCAATTTCCTCCCACTTTACATATATTTAATTGATTACCCTATTAGTTAATTTGGGCTTCTTTTTAAGGTAAATTGATTTTAATTATTAAAACTTTGTAAGATCTATTATTGTATCATAGCGAAATAAGCATTTTCTTCATTTTCTGTGAAGGAAATTGTACAAGAAACAGAAATCACAATAAATTTTTTTTAGAGATTATCAAAGTTATTGTTTTTCAGTACTTCTCATTTTTTGTGTTTTCAGAGATTTTTTATATACAGTTTTGTAAAAGGATGAAATTGCTTTCTGATTGTATTATGCAATTTTATATTTCCTATAATCAATACATATAAACAAATTAGCTCATTATTTTTGTAATATCAGAAATTGTCTAAATTATGGCAAATAAAATTATTCTTGTGCATTTAGTTATTTTATGGTAGAAGATATTTCTGTTTTTTTTTATACATTTGCATTTATGGAAATAAGTCAATACTTGTAATCTGCTTTCTAATGTTATGTATAGTTACTAATTAACTAATTACAGGACTTTCCTAACAAATTCCTTGCTAAAAAATATTCTCTGAATTTATTAGTTAGTAGGAGTTTTGGTCTCCACATGTTTGCCTCCAGTCGTAGACACCAGTTGCATGGCTGCCAGGCCTGAGTTACGGATCGCCTTGCTTAAGGGACAATATGATAAAAGCGTTGATTTTTGGATTTGAGAAAGAAGTTATAGTAAGTTCGATATATAGTAGCGTGTATTTGAACTTAGTGGAAAAAAGGCGAGCAATAACTGATCAGTACTAAAAGTAAGAGTTAAATTATCCCTAGGCAAAGGCAGCTGAACGAGAACAAAGTTTACGACCTTGCATTGAATAAAGCATTTTGTTCTGAATTTCCTGTCGGTTTATAACAACAAAGATGATAATTGTTGTAGAGCGGCTGACACCCCTGCAGCACTATTAAATAATGAAATGAACCATGGTCTGAAATGGTCTATTTAAGTAAAGAATAGTAGCATTCGAGGTGTAATATTCGAGTGTCATTCCAGTAATACTCGGACTGATGTCTTCGACGACTATTGCGATCTAAACCCCTCCTCTCTGTGCTGTAAGTTCTGTCCGGTTTGTCATTGTATCTATTATATCCGTTTAGCACCGGATATTGTGTTGAATAATGCCGCAGCACACTTTATCTGTGTATCGTTCCCACCTCGGCGATACAACAAGTATAATAGTCCGAATTCAAATAGTGTAAATAATGATAACTCCTCTTTCCAGAAACTTAGAAATAATTTACAAAATATTCATACGTTTGTATTAACTTAGAAGGATGTGCGTTGTGGCGCAGTGGATATCGGCTCGGAACGAGAAATCGGGGAACCGAGTTCGAATTCCAGTTGAATTCATTGCATTCACTTACGCGCAAATACCCTTGGGAACGGTATTAATTCGTCTCTTCCTTCCAGTTATGGGTTAAATAACAGGACAGATTGGGTTCTATAGCCTTGGCCGGCATGATCGAGACATGATCGCCCAAGCGTGTATCGCGCATGGTACTTAACTGACTGACTGACCAACAATTCAATATGAATGACTTGCAAGCCTTCCGAAATTCCCGTCCATTTCTTTTATGAGTTTATGAGATTATGAGTTATATTATTGATATTATTTCCACTCTGACTAATATCCTCATCTTTCTTGGTGTTATCACCTTCATGAAATTTCAAACTGAAACTTATATTTAATCTACGGGTGTAGATTGTTCACATTCCACTGATACTGTCTTAGGAACTATTAAAAATATTATTAAAGAGGTGATTGCCTATTGTCCGAATATGTGTTGTGGTGTAATGGATATCGGCTCAGAATGACAAATCGGGGAACCGATTTCGAATTCCAGTTGAATCCCTTGCATTCACTTACGCGCAAATGCCCTTGGGAAAGTTATATTATCGATATTATTTTCCGTCTTTTCCCTCCAGTTATGAGCTAAATAACAGAACAGACTGGGTTCTGTAGCTTTGGCCGTCAACTAGTCTACCGAAGAAATTAACGGCAACTTACTGCGGGATAATTTTCTGCCCATTTATGTCTTTTTTGGAACATGATCGTCGAAGCGTATATCACGTATGGCACTTGACTGACTAACTGATTGTCTGTTCGTCACAGACTACAAGGTTATGTTTTTAAAACAATGATTTTCATCCTGTACAAGGTAGAGGTTTATAAAGTAAAGAGGCACGTTTTATCCAAATATGTTAGGAAAATGACGGTTAATTCTAGACGTGAACTGGTTAAAATTACAGTGATCAGGGGAAGCATCATCTTCCGCGTCGGTTATAAAAAATAGTGTCTAGTGAGAAGAAGCTGCTCGTGTGGAAATTAAATCTCATCAATGAAATGAGAAGGAAATGAGGATAGTTTGCATGACTTTGTATATGTGTGTTTAATTTTATGCGAGCGTCTGCGTTGTGTGTGCGTGGCTTACATGGTGGACATTTGATATACACATAAACACATGCACATACTCACACAATTCCAATGAATTTGAAAGAGCACACTGAAATAGCGCATTAATTAGAGTAGCTTAAATAATAGATTAGCTGAAATAGTCCATTAAATTAAATACTAATTTTAATAATCAATAGTAAATTTAATAACCAATAATAAATTAATTTTTTTAGTAATTTAAAAGTAATATAATTTGATTTTTTTTAAAATAATTGTTTCATCCGAAGCAAGGTGGTACCGCCATTGGTGCACAGTGGGTTACAGTGAGAGAAAACGAAAAAAATACAGAAAAACCAGGTAGAGGGGATGTCGAAGGATGGATGGGCGAAAGATGAGAATCAAAAAGATAGATGATGGCAATTGACGTTGCATTTAAACTTTTGGAAATCGAAGCTATCAGGTTAGCAAGTGTTCGGAAGGGAGTTCCACATGCAGGAAGTACAAGAAAAAAAAACTGAAAAGAAAAAAGGTACAGATGATGTCGAAGAAAGGATAAGAGAAAAATGAGAATTAAAGAGATAGATGATGGCATTTGACGTTGCATTTAAACTTTTGGAAATTGAAGCTATCAGGAAAGCAAGTGTACGGAATGGATTTCCACGGGCAGGAGGTGCAAGAAAAGAAACTACTAGAGTAGAAGTGGTGGTTACATTTAATTGTTTTGACGATAAAAGGGTGAAACCTAGAAGCTAATCTAGTTGCACGAATAAATTCATGCAGTCGGGGCACTATGGTAAGAAAATATTTGCAGAAAGGACAGAGGGAAACCACATCCAGACGGTGAGAAAGTGACTGAAGTCGAGTTAATGAATCTGGATTGATTACGTTGTAGACCCTCTTTTGAATTTTTTTAGTAATTTTTTAATAATTTAAGTTCAATTTTTATTCAATAGTAAATTTAATAACTAATAGTTGTTTAAATTAAATCGTAGATTAAATTAAATCGTAGATTAAATTAAATCGTAAATTAAATTAAATCATAGATTAAATAGCAGATTAGCTGGAATAGTAGATTAAATTTAAAGTTTTATCTTCTTTTTAAATTAGCCAAAATAATTTTAGGTCTGACATTGAAGTAAATTACACATCTTCTTCTTCTATGTGCCTTGTCTTTTCAGGACGTAGACGATCATGGCTTTCCAAGTCTTCCTACCCCTGTCGGCTCTTAGCATGCTTTGTCGTGTAACACCACACAGCCCCCGTTCTGTCATCTACCTGCTCAGGCCTTTCAAATATGTTATCCGCTGCTCTTCCCTGTCTCTATTTCCCTCTTTCTGGCCTTTTAGTATCAGGTTCAAGCCTTCCTTCTTCATTCCATGTCCCAGAAACTTTACTTGTCTCTTCCTGATGCTCAGTATTAATTTCCTTTTTGTTTCCATCCTTTCCAAAGCTTCATCATTGCTCACATACCCGATCCATAATATCCGCAGTATCCTTTTGTAGAACCAATTTTCTTTTTACATAGACTAAAACGTACATGCATACACGATTTTAATAAGACTGAAGTGGATATCTGTGTAGTAAGGGATAATATCCAACTCTGTTTAGCAAGAGCCTCCTCGTAAGATTACTGTCTTATTTGTCTCTTTGAAGATATTATTCATTATTTTTATTATTTTTCATATATTCGGTTGAACTAGCTCTGACTTTCATGAGTCTATCCCATCAACCATCACGATCCTGTATCCAGGACGGAAGAAAATTAAGCGGCATTCTGTCATAACATAGACGGTCTATGTAGGTGGTTTCTGGGCGAATAACCCGTATTGTTCCAAAGCTATGTGTCCGGAACAATAGATAATTCGCAGGTTCTACTACTGCTCGTCAGCAGTGTTCTGCAAAGCGTATTCTACATTCGCTTCAGATTGTAGATATATCAGGGATGGGCCCATAGAACTGTGAGTTAGTTGTATGTTGTCTCCAGGTGATGTTAAGTATATATCTCAGCATCCGAGTGCTAATGCTCTCCTGTATTCCAACTGAATATATTTTTCCAATAAATGTCTTATTTTAAATGCACAAACAATTTAGATTTGAAATTCTATCGTCTTTCTGTCAGCGAATTGATAGATGCCGAACTATTATCAATTAAGGTTTCTGATATTCAACATCAGTGACGGTTTCAGGAGGATATCATTAATATTGTTTTCGCTTGTTGATTGCCAGAACTAAATTCTCAGTCATTTATTGACCCGAGCTCTCTTTGGAAACAAACAAAAGGAAACACAATTGAATTTGCATAAAGTCTTTCGCTAACAGCCGTTGCATCACAAACCTATTCAAGTGTAAATATTTCATTATGTGAGTACCCAGCTGGTAATGTATTTTCCTTTCCTTCTCTCTGCCAAGTTTCCTTTCCTATTTTACTTTATCTTATATATATATATATATATATTTGTGTGTGTGTGTGTATGTGTGGGGGTAGTGCGTGTTAGTTGTCTGGTATACAGCCTCTGGGATTCCTTTTTACCCAGAAACTTCAGGTCTTTCTCTCTTCATTCGTCCACATTTGAATAATCTGATTTTTCTTGTTAACTGTCGGTCTAAATTGAGATCTCTTTTTGAGAATCCTTCATGTTATATATTCCTCTCCATCACCTTCCTTCTCAAGATTATATTCTTTTCCCTAATCCTCAATATGTTCATTTCCATTTTTTTCTGTCCAGGCTTTCACAGACACACGAAAAAACATTGCAACGTAGCACCACCTTTACACTAATATAACCTAACTTTCAGTTCACATTGGTCCTGATCAGTTCATGAAAAAAAGTGTCCAGCCAGGTCATTTAGTCAGTTAAATGTCATACATAATATACAATTGGCCGATCATGTCTCTTTCGATTTTCCCGCAATAAGTTACTTTTGATTTTTGGGTACGTGTGTTGAGGTGCAATAGATATCGACTCGAAACGAGAAATCGTGAAGCCGAGTTCGAATTCCATTTGAATTCCTTGCATACATTTACACACAAATACGCTTTGAAAAGGTTTTATCCGTATCTTCCCTTCAGTTATGAGTCAAATAACAGGACAGATTGGGTTCTATAGACTTGGATGGCAACCAGTCTACCGCAGAAAGCAATGTCAACCTACTGCGGGATAATCTTCTGTCAAACTGTAGAGTGATTGCCTACCAAGGCTATAGAGTCCAATTCCTCGTGCTATACAACCCATAGCTGGTAGGAGAAGAGTTGAATTAATATCTTTCCAAGGTAAGTGAATGAAATGAATTCAACTGGAGCTCGAACACGGATCTTCGAGTTCTCTTCTGAGCCAATATTCACTAGACCAGAGCGTTCAAAACGACAAATATTTTTACATTTGTTTGTACGGTAAAGGTTTAAAGCAACAACACATGTAACTACAGTTATGCAAAATTAATTTTTAGAATATTTATTTGATTCTTTGAATTTGCTACACGCACAAACACACACACACAAACACACACACATATAAACACACTCAATTATTTACATTGATCGAACTGTTGTTCTCACCTTCATTGCCATATTCACAACTTTTTGGTCGTACTATGCTGCAGCCTTCTTCAGGTCATTAGTTTTTAGAACCAAGCCATTTATTTCTATCACTGGGGTGTATTGTTCTCGTTCTATGAGCCATGCTTTTTCCGGATATCTTAATTATCTCTCTTTAACTCAACTCTCAAAGTTATTTGTTCACCAAGTAGCCAAGTGTTGAATTCACTACAATGTAAATGCTGTAAAAAATGCCTCCTCTCAGAAGTATAGACAACTACTCTACTTAGATTCGAGCAGCAAGCAAAAGTAACGTTTAAATAATATATATATATATATATATATATATGTGTGTGTGTGTGTGTGTGTGTGTGTGTGTGTATAATTTCTATATAAATAAACAACGGAATAATGCCTACCCTGAAAAAAGACTAATTCCAGCAGATTTTAGAAAGTTATCAGTACCCGTGGATGTGCTTTTTGGTGCAGTGGATATTGACATCTATCGAGAAATCGGAGAACCGCGTTCGAATTCCAGTTGAAATCGTTGCATTCACATACGCGCAAATAGCCTTGGAAAATGTATGAATTCATAATTTCTCCCTCTAGCTATGGGTTAAATAGAAGGAACGCTCGAGTTCTACAGCCTTTGTTGGCAACCAGTCTACCGCAGAAATTAAGACGCGTAAATCTTCTGGCCAGTCAATCGTCTGTCGAAAGAGACATGATCGCCCGAATCTGTATAACGTATGGCACTTAACTGACTGACCTCGTCTGTAGAAAAATCGTCTATAATATACAGTGAGAAATCGGGTGAGAGACTGCACAGTTTAGGGGGGTAGGTTGTTTACAGATATAAATGTGAAGATGTCCAAATCAGTACATCCGATCCATATGTCTATCTCTTTGTGACGAGGCTAACTTTCTGCGTAATAATTGATTCCCAATTTAGAATATTTTTTGGTTCTGTTTCTTTACGATTCTTCCTTACATATATGTCGTATTCCCAGTTCTAATGCTCTCCTCCTGCAAGTCAACATTGTAACTTTTATTCTCCATTTGTCTTCTCCTGTCTCTCTACTCCTCAGATTTTCCACGATTGCTCCACCAATGGCGTTTTTCTCTCATCTGCTGACATGTTTTCCGCTCTGTGCTATAGACAATTTCATACAATCTGATCTCCTTAGCAGACTGCCTCATTTCATTTCTCTCTCTCTCTCTCTCTCGTTCTCTCTCTCTCTCTCTCTCTCTCTCTCTCTCTCTCTCTCTCAATTATTCACTTACTCTTTAATTCTCTGTTGACCGTTCCCGACAGGCTCACTATTAAGTCCAAGCTGACATGTTGAATGTCTCTCGATTGTGTGCTTTGACACGAAACATTGTTGACATTCGCATATATTTGAAAGAATCAGCCGACATGTTTGTTCAATCTCCACAAGTTAGATTCGCACAAAACAAACTAAAAATGACTTTTTTTATTTCATTCTCTCATTATTATTTTTACATTGCGGTCTGTTTGCAGGATAACGGAACCCGCTACTTTCTTCTTTTCTGACTGTTAACGCCGTTGTGAATTTTAGCTATTGACCAGAAACAGCTGGACGGTTAAAGAAAAGAGAGCGTACCAGCCTCATTCTGATTTATTTATTTTTTGTCACTGAAAGATTTTACTCTCGCATTTTAATACAATTTGCTTTTGGTTAATAACGACGAAGCCTCTACATTGACTGAAACGGCAAATGTTAGACGAAAGAGCTTTTTCAACTAAGAAAATTATACAAATGTAGATATAATTTAAAATATTCTGTGACAGCTTTCTAAAATACGATATCATTAATTTTGTGACAACATATTTTGCTTCGTCTGTGAATATATATATATATATATATTGAGTGTAAGTGTGTGTAACATTTCAGCCAGAATATATCTGTAAATGCACGATAACATGAAAAAATACAAAAGGAATACTTAGCCAACGCGTTTCATCCTCGAAGGAAGAGAGGCATTGACCTTAATAAAATCCCTCATAGGGTGAAACGCGTGGACGCTAAAATAACTGTTCTTTCTGTCTCTGTGATATATATATTTTTTTTCTAAACATACGCTGTTAAATATAAGAGACAATGAATGTCTATTATGTTTAATCATGAGCCGTTCTAAACGTCGTATTTTTGCTTTAATTTCAGTTGAAAATAAAGACAAAAATTCTCCAACATTTGGATAATTATAAAATCCACCATCACCAACGATATTATTTTGTGTTGACATAAAACTCCGCTTGGCAACACAAAAATAATATCGTTGGTGATGGTGGATTTTATAATATTTCAGTTTAAACAACCTCTCTGAAGATGGCTCATGTGAACCGAATGCTTAGAAGAAAACCAATAAATAATTATCCAAATGTTGGAGAATTTTTGTCTTTATTTTCAACTGAAATTAAAGCAAAAATACGACGTTTAGAACGGCTCATTATTAAACATAATAGACATTCATTGTCTCTTATATTTAACAGCGTATGTTTAGAAAATTACTTGCTGCCTTGATATACTATATATATATATATAAACTTATTGATATTCTTTAGTTTAATAATTACTTAATAATTACTTTTTATAAAAAGTACTCAATAAAAATAGACCATTTATATAGTCATTATTATTGTTATGATAATAGCAAACTGCAACTCAAAACCTATAAAGTTTCGATGTTCAGTACACCATCATCAGGCAGTGAAATGCGGTTCATTCACTTGGTCGTAAATATATATTGATAAAGAAATTCAAAATACCAAAAGTAAACTTAAAATAAAAAATGCCATCATATTAGATGTAGTGGAGTGGGAGGTTATTATATTTAGATGTAGTGGAGTAGGAGGTTATTATATTTTGAAAGAATTATAGGTGTAGACATTGAATATTGAGGCAAAATGCTGCAATATTAACTAGACAGGATGTGTCAATTATTTAAGTAAAAATTGAATAAATCTGTAGCTAATTTTAATTTTGATATTTTAAATTTCTTTATCAATATGTATACGACACAGTAAATGAACCACATTTCATTGCCTGATGATGGTGTATTGAACACCGAAACTTAATATAATAACAATAGCAATAACTCTCTCTCTCTCTCTCTCTCTCTCTCTCTCTCTCTCTCTCTCTCTATCTATCTATCTATCTACCTAGCTAGCTATCTCTATTAGTCAGTCAGTTAAGTGCCATACGTAATACACGCTTGGGCGAGCATGTCTCGAAACAGACATGACTGAGTGGACAGAACATTATTCCACAGCAGGTTGCCATTAATTTCTGCGGTAGGCTGGTTGCCAGCCAAGGCTACAAAACCCAATGTGTTCTGTTATTTAACCCATAACTGGAGGGAATAGATGGATTAGTAACTTTCCTCTCTTTTCTTTATATAACTGGCACTTAAAACGCAATATCATGATGGTCACGATGACTAGTGGCCACAAGCTTGCACCACCATCGACGGCCTCTAACCAGTTCCATCTACCAAATTTCACTCACAAGTTTGGAGTTTGCTTTTCAGCCACTTCCTTACGCGGCCGTGGGCTCCGATCGCCTCCCCAGATCGATCACATAAAGAAGTTACATCCCTGACAAATATTGTGTATATAGGAACAAAACTCTTGTATATTAATTGTGTATATGAGCAGCAATCTTTCTTTTATACAGGTTTCGTTAAAGCCTACTGAAAATGTTCCCTTGATTAAGCTGCTTATTTAATTTGTACTTTTGTGTTCAGGAAAGAAAATACATGTACGAACGCAATAAACTTTTTAATCGCAGTACTTTTCCGTTTTTGAAAGACACTTATATGTATAAATGTGCGTTTTGGGTTTAGTGGATATCGACTCGGAACGACAAATCGGGGAGCTGAGTTCGAATTCCAGTTGAATTCCTTGCATTCACTTACGCACAAATATCCTTGGGAAAGGTATTAATCCGTCTCTTCGATCCAGTTATGGGTTAAATAATAGGACAGATTGGGTTCTATAATCTTGTTTGGCAACCAGTCTACCGCAGATAGCAATGGCAACCTACTGCGAGATAATCTTCTGCTCAGTCAGTCATGTCTCTTTCGAGATATGATTGCCCAAGAATGTATCACGTATGGCACTTAACTGACTGATATGTATATATATATATATATATATATATATATATATATATATATATATATATATATGTATAAATATATATCTGTGTGTCTGTGTTTGTTTGTGTGCGTATGTGTGCGTGAGTGTGAAAAATATTAGAGAACTGTATATTCGATATGAATAATATACGACTCTATTTTAAGAACTATTCGCACTTTTGCCATAACATGTGTTTAAGTTTGTCACACTGCCTTCTGCTCATGCGTGCTTGTTGTTAGTACTATTACGGGTACGTGATCGAAGTTTGGGCAAGTTTTCTTGCTGCATTTGCAGTGCAAACATTGTCGCTCCCCTGGCAGTGTGCATCAAGGAGCGAAAAATTAGTGTGCTATTAAATTTATCGATAGTGATAGCAGCGAAAAGTGACATTAGCGAGAGTTGCGTAATTGACGCATTGAAAACAATTTAAAAATAACATGGTTGGAGTCACTAACCATTGAAGAGAGAGTTAATGCAATGCACTACAACTTTAACGTCGACATGTTGTATTTTAATATACAGAATATGTCACCTGTTATTCCTTTTAAGATTATATGTTCCTTCAGAAGGTATACGATCATCGATCTCCATGGCATCCTTTCTTAAAAACCTTGCAGTTACTTATCGGGAGAGACAGTGGAATATTTTTCCTGTATCGGTTTGAATTCAGTTCCGCTAAAACTTCCCATTGAAAATTAAACAGCTTAATCTCCCCATGCGTTTTAACCCATAGACAAGGGAAGTAAAAATTCTTACCTTTTTCTAAAGAATTCGTACGAAAATGAGCGCGACAGTCTAAGCGAGAATTCGAACACTGTTCGGCAAATCCGAATTCTACATCATTAGCCTTTATGCTAGTTAAATATCTCTTAAACCGAACATGGAAATTCAATTACTGCAAGCAGTTTTATTAATTATGGAGAGTACCATCTTTCTGATGAGAGATTCAGGTATGTGTATGTCTGTTTTATGCGTTTAGTTGTGTGGCGAAATATATATAAGAATATGAAAGATTGATTTAGATACTTATGAAGCTGCTATAGAAAGAACGAAAACCAGACACATAGACTAGAATTTTAATTCTTTGTCGCTCTTTCAGGAATGAAAGATGAAAGATTATGATGTCGGCTCCATTGTCTACATCGCCCTCTCTAACCTCCCCAATATACAACTAGCACTTCAGAAGATGGAAATACTAACATCACTTTCTACCCACACTTGCGCATGCGTGTGGAAGTGCATCTATGTCCAAGCCGGTTGGCTGACCTGTCAAATTTGATCTTGATGTTCACGATTTAAAGTTACTCGTTCTGACATCCCACGTCTGACAGAGAAGACAGAATTGACGACACCCAATGTCTTCAGACAAACGCAAATAGCATGAAATCGTCGATCCAGGTACAAGAAATTTCGGTCACTCTTTTAACAGTCTTGGCATTTCTTTTATTCCTGAAATTCCTTAAATAATTCTATCTGAACTCAAGAAATATGGTTCTGAGGGCTGCTTAAGTACTTCTTCGATCCCTTGACATTTTAACAAACAGTAAATATAGGAATGGTAATGAAAATAACAATATTAGGCGTGTCCTTTTAAGGAAACATTTTATAATCATTTACCGAATAGCCAGTATACTCTCCGTTGAAATTTCCAAAACCTTTGTATTAAAACCCTTTTTATAGTAGAGAATAATTTTATCAAAACTAGTAGCGTTCATTTAACTTTTCAGTATTGATGTGATGTTTCTAGGAAAGCAATAGTGGATAAACATATATGTAGGGAGATGCGGATGAAATGAAAGATTGATTGAAAAAGCGCGCGCGAGAGAGAGAGAGTGAGTGAGCGGAAACATAGAGGCTAATTTATGGATTTATGTTTTACGCTTTATCACCCTTCTGCATGCTATTTAAAGTCACAAAATATTTTTTTTAGTTCGTAATAATATTTTGGAAATAATAATGATTTACTGGTACAAATCTTACTAATTAACCCATAGATGGAAGAATAATTGGTGGATTTATACCTTTCCCAATGGTGTTTGTTCGTAAATGAATATAAAGAGCCTAACTGGAACTCGAACTCGTGTCTTCTGTTTCAAATTCCGAGCCGCTATCTTTACAATCTACGCACATGCAAGCTTAAACCAGCTAGTAAATCCATATATATATATATATATATATATATATATATATATATATATATATTGTACTGTGCAAAAGTATTAGGACAAGACCTATTTTATCTTTTATGAGGCATATTGACAGAAAATAAACAATTTAATTAAAATAATTTTATTTGATTTACTCAACAATTGCTTTAACAAGAAAAAATACTTGTTATAAAATAAATTCAATATTTAGTATAATAGCCTTTTGCTTTGATCACGGCCATCATTCTATCAGGCATTGACATGACAAGTTTCTTCAATGTATCTAATGGTATCTCCTGCCAAGCCGCTTGTATTTTTTCCCAAAGTATGTCTTGCGAAGTAACATTAGGTTTATCAATTCGAGAGGGGGGGATTAAGAAAAAAGTCAGTCATATCCAAGGATAATAGAATAATGAGTAATTTCAAAATAATTTGTTTAATAGAAAATAGGAAAAAATTAAATATAAGTTCTTTTTAATACATTTCTTTTACACCTAGTTTTAAATAATCAATATTTATTAGCAATTTACATGGCTTTTCACCCTGTATTTGAATTTCAGTGAGTTTTTTAGGAAAATCACCCCTGTCCTAATACTTTTGCGCAATACCGGTAACGTGCAAAAGTGTTAAGACAAGGGTGATTTTAAACTTTATTTTGATACCTCATAAAAGATCAAATAGTGTTTGTCCTAATACTTTTGCACAGTACTATACATACTGAGATATGAATAAATTTTCACGATATGAGAAATGTAAGAAGCAGAAAGGTGATGGCTTGGTGTTGAGTAAGTGATAAATGAAGAGATCTAATAGATTTCGTTTACAAGCTACCAGAAAAGGCTGCCTTGATAGGTTGAGAAACAGGATCATGATCTCCAGACAGGTATGATGAACAACATGACAAGAACAAAGGGAATCAACGTCGGAGATAGATTGACCGTGATGAAGAGAGCAAATTCTGAGCGACAAAATGCAGTGGAATGTCTAAACGCCTTTGACGACCTGCTGACAGCGATGTTGATAACATCGACGAAGAGCGAGAAGAGAAAGCACAGAAGGAAAGAAGATTGAAGAAAGGTTCATATCTCAGATTAAATGGCCTGGGCGATGCCAGCCATCTTCTGGATACTTTTAATGCATAGAAACGCACCAGACAACATTTTAAGTACAATCTTTACTGCGAATCTTAGTATTCCTTTCACTTACATTTGATATCGAACAGACCTCGATAAAACAAGTCTGAATTTCTCTTTTAAAGCGCATTTCTTCGTAACTGATGTGACAGAGCTGTAGTTTTGCCTTAAAATCCGCTAGATACTGATAGGAAATGATTCGCTGTACGCCTCTCTGTTTTCTGTGAGATGTCAAGTGCAAAATGAACGAATTGTCGACTGAGCGGCAAATTTGGTGTAATTGAACTTGCCAAACGTGGATTGAACTGCGAAAATCCCAAACGACTGTTGGTGTTACACGTTTCGCCTTGTCGCTATCTCTCTCTTATTTAAGGAATATATTATTATAAGTACGATAAAAAAGAAACATTTTTCTCAACGACACAGACTCTCTCCAATAGAATCAGATACTAACTCATTCACGGGCATACACGCGCTAGCACACACACACACACACACACACACACACACACACACACACACACACACATATATATATATATATAGGCACTTCTCATAAAGGAGGAACTAGGTAAGTTTATGCCAAATTTTCCAGATATCCCAGACTGTAGCTACAAAAATATGCATAATGAATAATTACCCCTTTTTTTACTATATATATATATATATATATATATATATATATATATATATATATATATATATAGCATTCGGGAAGAATCGTTATAAGCATTCGGGAAGAATCGTAGACTTTAAAAAATTAGTAGCTACTCTAGCATCTACGCATCGGGCTTTTAGTAATGGATTAGAACTCTCAATACTGACATATGAATGCATGAATATAACACACTAAAAGTCAGCATCTTTCTCTCGAGCGAACATAGCTCAAAAGAAGAATCGTCGACTGGCGCCTATTCGGTCGGGTTTCAATTCTGGGTAAGAAGCAATCGAATATCTAACCGCACTGATGACATGTGAAACGGATCTGTCTGTGGATGACTATATATATGTATATATATATTTGTCTCTCTCTCTCCCATATATATATAGTATTCTTGGTAATTTGTAAGATTAATTCCAGAGGGGATCCTAATCTAATGAGAACTCAATACGTTGTGGCGCAGTGGATATCGACTCGGAACGAGAAATCGGAGAGCCGAGTTCGAATTCTAGTTGAATTCCTTGCATTCACTTACGCGCAAATACACTTGGGAACGGTATTAATCCGTCTATTCCTTCCAGTTATGGGTTAAATATAGGACAGATTGGGTTCTATAGCCTTGGTCGGCAACTAGTCTACCGCAGAAAGCAATGGCAACCTACTGCGGGATAATCTTCTGCCCAGTCAGTCATATCTCTTTCGAGACATGATCGCCCTAAGCGTGTATCACGTATGGCAATTAAGTGACTGATTATAATTAAATAAATGTTTTCCTTCATTCCCCCCCCCCCCAATATTTCTTCAGTTTGAATAAATCTAAACTATCTAATTTTGGAAAAAAAAAATTATGAAATAAATTATCACCAGTGGATTTGTAAATTCTTTCAATTTATTTTTTACACATATATATATATATTTCCTTTCGTACTATATATATATATATATATATATATAGTATATTCGTACTATATATAGTATATATATATATATAGTATATTCGTACTATATATATATATATATAGTATATTCGTACTATATATATATATATATATATATATATATAAAATGAAAATTCGCGAAATATAAAAGTGGACACTGATGACCACACAAAACGGTGACAGCTTTTATAGCTGCATACGCTCTATATTTGATATAAAGCACCTTTACTCATCAATATATTATACCATAACCTATATTTTTATTTTGAGTTGGTTCCTTCTAGTTTCCCTCATAGCTTTTTTTTCTTCTTTTCCGCCTCAGGTAGGCTCCTTGCGTCGGGTAAATTTCGTTTGGTTGCTTTTGCTTAGCGGTATATTAACTTCTGTGGATTAGTTAATGGCGAAATTTTGTACCTAATTTAAAAAAAAAAAAAATGGTTGTACAGATATAATTTATACTAATTAACCAATAACTGAGGGGAGAAACGTTTGATTCATGCCTTCTTCAAGGCGATTAGCACATAAGTGAATATAAGGTACTCAAGTGGAATTGAAACTCTGCTCTCCGATTAACCATCCCAAACCATTATCCATTACCCCAACTGCACATCCAAGCTTACAGCACCTGGTATTTTCAAGCGGTCAACCATTTAAGTACTGACTCTGACCTCATATTTTTTTCTTCGTGAGGTAAATAAAATATTCTGTTCGAAATTATGAGAAGTTTAATGCGTATCAGGACTGACCTTTAATGAAATCGAAGCAGTACAGCTTTTTTCACTGAGTGCGTTGTGGTGCAGTGGATATCGACTCGGAACGACAAATCAGGGAGCCGAGTTCGAATTCCAGTTGAATTCCTTGCATTCACTTACGCACAAATACCCTTGGGAAAGCTATTAATCCGTCCTTTCCCTCCATTTATGGGTTAAATAATAGGACAGATTGGGTTCTATAGCCTTGTTTGGCAACCAGTCTACCGCAGAAAGCAATGGTAATCCACTACGAAGAAGATAATCTTCTGCCCAGTCAGTCATGTCTTTTTCGAGACACGATCGCCCAAAGCGTGTATCACCTCTGGCACTTAACTGACTGACTTTAGTTTGACCACTGTCAAATTAAAAAGAAAAGTGTAGTGAGTCAGTGTGTGGTGCATGAACATGATGTGTTTTTTTTATTTTTTATTGTTATTGTTGTTTTTCATTTAGTAATTGTTATAGAAATACAATTCATATCATCTAACCCATATATGAGGGGAGAAAATTTCGATCTATATCTAACCCAAGGCTATTTGCGCATGATTACATATAATAATTTTTTTTGGTTGACTTTGGTTTGTGGCATATGAATCTCTATAGATTATTTAATACAGAAATATAACCATTTTGTACGCAATCTTTTTTTAATCAGGCACACTAGAAAATTCTAAATGTCTTGATTATATCCTTCACGTGGGTTAAACCTCTCATATTTTCTAAGCATAATAAGAGAAAAGAAGAGACGGATTTATACATTTTCCAGTGTTTTACGCGTATGATAATATAACGAACCCGACTGGGTTGTGAACTCGGTTCTCTGTTTGGCATTATCCATCATACCAACTAGATATCTAAGCAGTGTTTAATTATATCACAAAAAGATTTATACGAGTGTGCGTCTATCATTCTTTCCATATGCAAATTCAATATGAAGACACAAAAGATCGATAAATCGAAGGGGATAATGATAAATAATGAGATAGGATAGATAGATAGATAGATAGATAGATAGATCTGTTGAAATAAAAGAACAACAGATAGATAGATAGATAGATAGATAGATAGATAGATAGATAGATAGATCTGTTGAAATAAAAGAACAACAGATAGATAGATAGATAGATAGATAGATAGATAGATAGATAGATAGATAGATAGATAGATAGATAAAGAATATGCTGAGATGCAGAGGAATACATAGAGATAGATAAGAACAGGCCGAGATAGATAGATAGATAGATAGATAGATAAAGAATATGCTGAGATGCAGAGATAGATAGATAGATAGATAGATAGATAGATAGATAGATAGATAGATAGATAGATAGATTCAAAGAAAGAAAGAAATACTGCGTTACGGATATATTGAGATAGTAAAAAAATTAGGTTGAAATAGAGAGAGATAGCTGCGATAGATTCAAAACTAGTAAGGGATGCGTCCACATAGATAGACAGAGCAATCAAATGTGATTTTTCTTTCCAAATTAGGGTTCCGTGCTTGGAATAAAAGATTTCCTTTTTATGTCTTCCATCTTGGAACTGACTTTTCTGTTCTTTTTGCAGCCTGCTCCATCTTCAAACTTGCCTTCCTTTCGAATTCTTTTAATCAATCCATTCACTTAGAAATTTTTCACCGTCTCCGGAGCCACGCACTCCATCACTGGTCGTTCGAATTCCTTTAAATTAGTTTAATAACATTCTTTTCCCCTTTATTTTCTCGTAATCATACATACATCTGACATTCATGCTGTACGTCCTTCCAGATGTGTGAATACATTTACAATTTTCTTCTAAGAAAAACGTTTCTCTATAGAAATACATACTTCATTTCTTCGTTTATTGCAAAGAGCATTCTTGAAATTACAAAATATAAAATTCTTCGAAAGGCACACACAGAAAATTCAGTATAAGGGCATTAAAATTATGTCTAATAGGATTTTACAACCTTACACTGAAAAAGATATTGACTTTCGTTCATAAAATAAACACCTGAGAGAGAGAGAGAGAGAGAGAGAGGTGGGGTGTAGAGAGATGTGAGTAAGGTGAGAGAGCGAAAGAGAGAGAAAAAAAATTTCGTGTCGACATTCTACATAATCTGTTTATTTTTAAATCATTTCAACCCAAGTAAGGGGATAATGTCACTAGGATACAGAAGTGGAGTCTTCTCGGAGTGGAAGATATTTACAGATAAACCTGTTTATAAAAAAATTTCAAGTGAAATGAAATATTGATTTTTAGATTTTCTTAAAGTAAAAAAAAAAATCTCTGTTCTCTAAAGGGAAAAAATAAGAAAGAAACACGCAAAAGTGCACGCAGTGGATTTGAGGGTTGGTTGAACTGCACTTATCACTTATTTTCATAAACTTGAAAGTTAACCCACGTCTATTGAACAGGTTAAGAGGCTCATCCCTTGTTCCCTGTTTAGGATGTCGTTTCTGGCTTTCTCTTTTCCAATCTTCTCACTTTGTTCTTTTTTCAATTGGAGTAGATAGATCTATCTATCGCCAGGTTCACACTCCACCCACGTCTATTAAACAGGTTAAGAGGCTCATCCCTTGTTTCCTGTTTAGGATGTGGTTTCCGGCTTTCTCTTTTCAATTTTTTTATCTATTACGTAGCCCCCTGCACATCAGTGGCGTTACCGCCTTGCTCGGGATGATACGATTAAAAAAAAAAATGTAGCTCAAATTCCCGTTATGAGTTACTTCCCCTTAGCGGAATAAAGAAAACTATTTAAATCTCTGCATATTGAAGGCAGGTGGAGAATTAGCGGCTCGGATTGAGAAATTAGTTCGAATTACAGCCATTACGTTCGCTTGTGTGCTAATACCCTTAGGAAATTGTGAATCCAGATTTGTCAAAAAACAGGACAAATTGGGCCTTAAGGGGCAGCCGGTCCAAGAGAAGGAAAAGTTCCGGTTTTAAAACCAGCCTGGAGATCATTTATGGTTATCTCTCACAAGAAACACTACTGATACGTCCCTAGAATAGAGGGGGTACCGGCGTTTAAATATATTGCTAGTGGGTTGAATTTTTCTCGGGTCATTCTCAAACTATTCATTCTTTATTTTAGGGTATAATAAAACTCTTCCGTTAATTCACCCAAATAAGGCAAAGTTATTTATTGCAAATATTAATTCACCCGAAAAAGTTATAAATTTTAAATCAAAGTTTATTAGATTTTTATTAATTTTTTGGCACACTTTTAAAATTATGAAATTGAAATCAAAATTTGTTTCGCTTAATATGAAGTTGCTGAGTTAATACAAGAATCCAACGACAGATCCGTTTGCTTCTTACAGAGAGTAAATATTTTTCTGCGTCGATAAAATGCTCTAAAAGACTTGATATGAGTTTCAGCTAAACAGATCGCTGCCGTCTCATAGAATGCTGCAAAGAGATGTCACTAAGTTAAGAAAGTTGGCTCTAAGCGTCATGACTTCCCAACTAGAAAACAATATGAACACTGTAATCCTCCCCATTATAATAAAGACCATTGTATATATATATATATATATATATATATGTAATTCCAAGTGAAGAGGACTTAAGGTTTTTTTTATATTTTGGGTGCTCTGGCTTTAAAACTAATCCATGATCCTGAAGCTCAGACAGAGCCTAAAGAATATTTGTGTGAATTTTGGTGAGAATCGGATAAAAATTGTGGATTTGTATAAAGGACATACAGACAGATAAACAGACACACACACAAACATCTTGCCTTTACATATATATATATATATATATATATATATTATCGATTTTCTTCACGATTGTAAGAACTGCAACCTTGAAACTACTGAATATCGTTTCTTATGTCTTTGTCTATGAGAGTATCAAATTTGATTAAAATCGGATCACTCCTTCTATAACCCGATTTTTTCGATATTTATCGGGGGTACCTCGACACAATACCTAGCTGAGAACACTCGCAGATGCTTATAGTACAACTGTGTAAATTTTCAAGAAAATCGGTTCAGCCGTTTCGGAGTCTATAGGTAACGGGGACACACACATGCAGACACACACACACAGACAAAGTTCTATTTATAAATAAGTTTATATATATATATATATATATATATATATATATATATATATATATATATATATATATACCTCCTGTCACGCTTATGGGTAGTGTATCGTCGGCTCAGTTCATTCTCTTAACTAGCAGTAATTAAACTTTAATAACAGTAATGAAAAGTCTTGTAGAAGGTTGGCTCTTTAACAATGATTTATTATTTTATGTTTTTGCAAGAATTATGTGGTCGATTAATAAAGAAAATATGTACGTATACAGTACCGGCCATAAGTGTTTTAAAATAATAATGTATTTCATTCTACTTTTAAGTATTTATTGGCAAGTGAATAATTGTAAATGAAAATAGAATGGTTCTTTTGTTGATATTGCACAACATGTGCAGCACATGAATTTATAAACATTTAATAATTACCTATATTGCAGTTTCATCAATGAAAGAATAAAAAAATAATGGGTGATTCGGACGAGCTCATCTTTGCTTCCTTGCCTTGTAACATTTTGCAAATTAATAATAACAAAAAGAACCATTCTTTTTCCCTTTGGCAATGCCAAAAATAGTATGAAATACAGCATTTCTTTTAAAAATTGGGGTGGCCTAATCATGATGGCCGGTAGTATAGATATATATATTCTTACTATTATAGCAAATGTCGTTGTGTTTATATATATATATATATATATATATATATATATATATATATATATATATATGTGTGTGTGTGTGTGTGTGTGTGTGTGTGTGTGTGTGTGTGTTTCTTCTTAACACGCTCAAGGGAGATAACTTGTGAGGAAACAACTAATAATCCTCTCAAATAATTTGCCTTCATTTGACGGTAGGGGTAAACTCGTATTAACTAACAGTGAATGCATTTTTTAATAAATTTTAAATGATATTTCTGAATTTGCGTATAAATTTTAGTAAACAGAAATTCTTAATATGTTAGCGTCAATTAGTATTTTTCCTGTGAATCAACAGAAAAAAAAATCCTCTCTATTTTTTTAAAAGTGTGGACAATGAAGATCCTTAACTGTTTTCTATTTGTCTGAAGATAAAAAGAATGTTCGCTGTGATTGTTTTTCTAAAAGAAAATAGAGATGTTTCTCTGTGTTTCTTCACAGATTCGAATTTTGTTCTTCGAGATTTGTTGTCATCCAAGATTAGTGATTATGGAATTATTTTACCTATTTTACACCAAACGTGGTAATAATGATTCTAAAACGCAGAAGTAATAGTGAATGCCAGGGACTGAGAACTCTCCGGTGAGGAGAAGTGGGGAAAAAGTGAATAATTGAAAAGTATTCAAGAAGACATAAGATGATGCTTGACGTTAGGCTTAGGTCTTAGAAGTTAATAGGTATCAGGGTAGCAATAAATTAAAAGCGAGAACTGCGTGAAAAGTCACTAATATAATAGAAGGAACGGATGCATATAGCTAGTTCTACATTAAAACTGTGGGACCTAGTTACCAATCTAGTAGCACGCTAATAAGGAGGAAAGGTCATCAGAACAATTGACATGGAAATATTTCAAGAAAAGACAGAAAGAAGCCACGTCTTGTCGGTGGGAATGTGACTGAAGCCAAGTCAGGATCGATTATATTGCAGATCCTTTTTTGGATTTTTTCGAAAACCTTCAGATGAATAGCAGGAGTACACGACCAGATATAGCCACAGTATTCAATGCGCAGACGAATGGTAGATTTATAAATGTGCAAGAGAGGTTCTCTTTATAAAAAAAACTTTCTGGTCCGACAGTGACCCAAAGTTTCTGGCAGTAGCTGCAGCTGTAGATCCGATATATTTGTTCCACTTTTGTGAAAGACAGGCTAAAGAGGCTGAGGTCGAAATGCCAGGTCAGAATAGAATACGTGACATTATTTGAATTTCTATGAGATGTTCCTTCTGAACGTGGGATAACGTAGCTCTCCATAACATTATATTCTTTAAAGATCTTAGTAAGATCAATGTTTTCACTATCCCTCTCATTTCATGGTCTGCCATCCAAGCTTTTGTAGGCTACTGGCTGCTTCCTTTGTCCGTTTCTCCTTCAACATACCCTGTGAGTTTTACATTCTCCAAGTCTATTTCCTCATTCAGTCAGTTAAATGCCATACGTGATATACACTTTGAGACATGACTAACTGGATAGAAGATTATTCCAGTAGGTTGCCATTACTTTCTGCAGTAGACTGGTTTCCGGCCAAGGCTATAGAAACCAATCTGTTGTGTTATTTAATCCATAACTGGAGGGAAGAGACGGATTAATACCTATCCCTATCCCTTTCTGAATTATAGTATAAGTGTCCTTTTTATTTCTACTCTCCATAAACGTCCTGGTTACTCACATTTTCAGGCTATGATTGTCTAAGCATCATTCTGTAGAACTAGAATTTTTGTTGCTTCAAGTCGCTTTTTCATCTATAAGGTGATTGTTTTGTATTTACTGTCATATAGGAAGACCAACATTATGTAAGAATTCAACAGTCTTTTCTTTACTTATAAAGATATTTACCCATTTCTTAATTCGAAGCTTTTGGAAGAGATGTTTCGCTAATCGAATTCTTTGGATTTCTGTGTACTCATTCCCACCGTTTGTTAAGCCCCAAATTATTAAATCTTCTTATTAGCTTGATTTTTGTCTATCTAATTCGTAGTTTGTATCATAAGCAGTTTCGATCTCTGACAATCATACATTTTTTATTACAACTGATTTTTAGTCATTTCTTCAAAGAGGCCTTATAATCTATTAAACACGCGTATCTCACTAAACTTGTGACTATATAAATAAACATAGTCGCGAAAATTCTCATCCCGTTTTAAAATACACTGCTAAACGCGCGCGCGCACACACACACACACACACACACACACGTGCAAGATGCACAAGTTGTAAACACCGGTAAACAGAAACTCAAACGTCTATGTTGCGAAAAGTAAGGCGTGTCCGTCTTCTGGAAACGGAACATAAAACTCTTGTTCGAAATTCTTTGTAGATGCACTCTGTTTTCCAGACAGGCATCCGGAAACGCGTACGCAGACATACAAACACACAAACATGCTCACACACAAATTTTACATTATATATATATATTGTCATCCGCAGACAGATCTGTTTCGCCGTATCACAGCTCATCAGTACGGTAAGACTCCGATTGCTTTTTAAGATTGTAAGGTTTTAATAAAGAATGTAATTTATTCCTTTTGAGTGAGCGGTCGAGTAACGCAGATGGTGTTCAGTGAACAACAGCACAGATAAGTTTTCTTATATATATATATATATATATATATATATATATATATATATATATATCATTTCACTCCAAGCAAAGTACGACCACCACTGGTGCGCGGGGGTGGTTACAGTGAGAGAAAAAAACATAGTACATGAGAAATCGAAGAAAGGATAAAAGAAGGATGAGAATCAAGGGGATGAAAGATGAAAATTGACGTTACATTTACACTTTTAGGGATTGTAGCTATCAGGGAAGTAAACAAACGAAAGAGTGTTCTGTAGACGAGAAGTGCGAAAAAAGAAACTGTCAGAGCAGAAAAGTGGTTTTATTTAATTATTTCGACTGTAAGCGGTACGACATTTATGGCAATCTAGTAGTACATATAAATAAATGTTGTTGGGGAATCAGGGAAAAAAGCTCGTATATATATATATATATATATATATATATATACTCGGCTATTTTCTGCGATGGACGTTACTCCAAGGAAGAGCACGAAACTTTTAACGCTACATGAACACAGTGGCCAGCTTTACAGAGAGAATACGGATATTGTTGCTGTCAGCCTCTCAGATGTCAATCGTGTTATTAATGCGAAAAAACAAACTGGTTCCGTCAGTCTAAAACCTAAAGGAAAATGTGGTCGGTAGAGAAAAATGACGCCAAGAGATGACGTATACGAGATTAGGGAAAGTGTGAAAGATCCGAGGAAGACTTTATTTGTTGTGTTTCAATTAATTTGCACAACGGTATAGTTGTTATTCTTTGCTTGTGAAACAAAAATTCCTTTTTGACATGACGCCGGGTCATCAGCAGAACATGTCAGAGAAGAAGTTTTCCTAATTGTCTTATATATTTACTTTCCTGGCACATTTAACTTCCTCCCCCCGCCACAAACAGTTAATATATATATATATATATATATATACGCTAATTCATAGCTTGTTTCGAAAATACTTGGCTCTTTCCTTGCCCGCCTTGGCGCACACTGCTATTTAATTTGTGTGAGGCAATTTCGCTTTCCATTATAAACCCATTTTTCCTTCTCTTCTTGAGTTGAAATATTCAGCCCTCCCCTCTCGTCGACCATGTTTCTTTTCCCTGCAACTAACACTAATAACAGTTGCCGCAATACGTTTCTGTATGTTTCTGGAATTTTTTCACTGCTTTCCGAAACAACTCGGCTGGTGGCCAACGTCAGATTATTTTGACCCGATCACTCTGATCGATTCATCTAATTGTTTTCATGTCCTTAGAAACAAAGTGAATAGCGCTGGACTGCTTTATAATGTTTAATCTTCTACATGGCGGCAGTGAATGCTGGCCAATTTCTTTACAGAAAAAGAGTTGAAGCGACGAATATCGGCTGCCATGTGAAGAAAATCTCCATTTATAAATTTGGTTCTTCGACCAATTTTGGAAATATTATGACAAATTTCTTTGAAAGGGAAGAAAAAAATTGAAGGACCGAAAATGCAGATCTGCGACTGTTGTCTGAAAGAATTTGCCAAATTTATTTGAAAAGGAAGGAAAATCTTGAACGACCAAATATGCAGATTTGCGACTCATGTTTGAAAGGCTAGGTCAAATTTCTTTGAAAAAGAGGAAAATCCTGAAGAAGATATAGTTTTACCGAGAAATGGTGAAAATAATATGAGCAACTTATGCGAGAATCGAAATTTTTTTTTTTTTTTGGTGTGAGCAGAAATTATAAAAAATATTTTTTTAAATAATTAGACAGACATGACTGAATTAGGACTGAAATAAGGAAAAAAGAAGGCTTGGTATAATAAAAACTCACATGGATTCATAACATCCAAAACGGTATTTTGGATTGATATATATATCGAAATTAAAAAGGCTTTTGGAAAGAATATCGGCCTGAAATTTTTTTAAAAAATCCTTATGTGCATTACCTTCTGTTTTTATATAGGCCTATGACTCTTAGGCATCACCAGCAGAATTACAGTGAAGAATTCATGCATTACGAATAAGATGCTGGGATCACCTACGTAGACCACAACACAATTGATCCAGTGCGAAACACCATAAAGCAAGAACACAAGTTTATTAGAAGACCACGTAACCACCGTCAAGTGAAAAGTGCATGAACACCACATACTTCGATCCTACAAGCTTTTCAGCTTAGACGAAACATGTCATATAAAGATGGCGTCCAGTTAAAAAAGCGGCAAATTTGTTAGCAGTTTTATGTTGCAGGAATAACTGACCTTGAATAATCTTAAATAAATTTCATGAATATTCATGAATAATCGTTCAACTCTCGCGTAATTACTTAACTCTAATTAGTTATTTTATTATTGATTAATTGCTGCTCGTTCATTTAAAGGTTATTTGTAGGCAACTTTGGTTATTCATTCTGACTTTCTCGTATAGCTAAACAACTCACTGATATTGAGGGTCAATTTATAGTATTTTTCAAAAGGAAAACATCCTACGTGAGACTTGGCAATATGTGCTGAAAT
>JBBBDQ010001286.1:2562500-2575000 GCA_037127315.1 Ascarosepion bandense | reverse complement strand
AAGAAGAAGAAGATGAAGAAGAAGAAGAAGAAGAAGAAGATTACTACCAACATATTTTCAAATAGCATCATTTATTTCCATTATTGCCTGCATCTTTCTCTTTATTAATGGCATTATCATCAGTCAAGGAGCCTAAGCGAATTTCCTGCGTCTTTAAAAAGATGATAAGGGAAGTCAAATAACGGACTGATGGTTTGGGATGAGTAGCGAAAAAAAAATATAAAAATAACAAAATGACAGCGATGAAAGTGAGTTTACTTAAAATGTAAAAAGACCGTAAAAATGTTGGGAAAAGAGGCTGCGTGACCCCAGTATTTACACGCTACTGTCAGACCATAACAAAAAAAATAAATAAATAAATAAAATATCTGGGTCTCTAGATGGATTTACTGCCCTCTTCTCCTTGAGTCTGTCTCCCCATAACACCACCATCATTTTTACACCCACGTTCTTCCCGACATTTGTGGTCCCATATTGTTACTGTCGACGTGGTAGTGAAGACAAAAAACATGAAGAGGAAGTTTGGCGAAGAACACTTTAGCCTAACACGACAGCATACGCACACATTATTTAATGAAAAGCTTTCTTGTGTATTTGTCTGGCCCCGAAATACTCGGAAAGGTTTATTTTTCTTTGGAATTTCGGGATAGATTTACAAAGGAATTAAACAAAAAAAGTAATGGGACTTTTTAATTAATGGACCCTTTTTTTATCAATTGAATAGAGACCTTTTCCACGAAAATTTAAACCGATACATTTAAACAAAGCACTTCTTGTTCGATAATGGGATTTAATCCATGTCATTGACATAGAGTACTTCATTGGGTGCCCCCTTAAGTTGTCAGGTTTTGTTGTCATCGTCATCATGGTCCGAAATGCTAAAAGGCAAATATTAATTGTCGCATCTCTTAAGTTATTACTACGGAAAAGTGTTAGGTGCTCAACGCATTCTACTTAACACTGTTAGCAAGTCTTAGGAAAAAAAATACACAATCATCGGTCATCAATTAATAAATGTTCTAATTTATTCATATGGCTCATACTTTCATGGCTTCTGCTCGGACGAACTTAGTCACTGGTGCCTCATCAACAGGTGTTTATTCGTGCAACCAGACTGGCAACTGGGTCCCACCCATTCACAGTCAGGTTAGCCAAATGCAGACAACGATTCTACTCCTGCAGCTTCTTCTCTCGCACTTCCCGCCTGTGGAACTCGCGCCCATATTCTTGCTTTCCTGACGGCTACAACCTCCAGAAATTTAAATGCAATGCTAATACTCATCTATTAACCACTGGACACTAGCTCTCTCCCCACCCCCGTATAACCTTCCCTTTCTCTCCACCTATGTATCTGTCATCGCAACTGCATTCTCAGCTTTCTATTGTTCCTTTCTAACTAGTTTGTACTCCTCACTCTTTTCTATTTAATCTTTTTACAGTTATGTAGCCCTCCGCTCATCAGTGGCATTTCTGCCTTGCTCGGGGTGAAATGATTAATATATATATATATATATATATATATATATATATATATATATATATATATATATATATAAATTAGACTCGTTATTATTATCGTTATTTTTTAGCTACAAAGCATAGTCTGTTTTTGATGCGCAGAGGAAATATCAGCTAAATTTCCTTTTCTTTCCTTTAACAATAAACCTTGCAAATAGCTGCCTCTCTCAGTAAAAACAAAAAAAAAGAAGTAAAGATGCTGTCGTACAATTTCTGTTTTTGGCAGGAGAAAACACAACATAGTTTCACAGTGTGTTACTAATTGCTTATGGAAATACGGAATTTGATGTAAGCCATCAATTACAACACACATGCGCGCACACACTGGCACATACAAATACACATACATAGTTGATTTACTAAGCACCACTTAGATGTGGCAAAAGGCCGAAGGTTATGGGGCACCCTGTGAGTATCGAAATCACTACTCAGTTGTAATAGGTCTTAGTGGGGTGTTCAAATACACATATATAGACTGTACGCGTGCACACTGTACCAGACAAAGATGCTCGTACTGTTGATAATTGTTCATTCCCAACAACTTTTTCTCTCATCTACCGCGTCCCTTCCGGACGTAGACGACCATGGACAACCCCTTGCTCCTTCCTATCTCTTCTCACTCTTAACACTTTTTCTCCGCCATCCACTTGCTCAAGCTCATCAAGTATGTCTCACGTTGCTTTTATCTGTTTCTCTTTTACTATATTCATCTCGGGAGTATTAATCCTCCTTACTCATTACAGAAAGTTTCACCGTCTCTTCCTGATTTTAATTATAATTGTCTTTTCGTTTGCATTCCCTCCAAAACCTTGTCGTTGCTCACATGTTCGCTCCTTTGTATCCTCAGCATCCTTCTGCAGAACAAGATTTTTGTTGCTTCCAGACTTTCCTTCATCTTTTTTTTTAATCATATCACCCCAAGCAAGGCGGTAACGCCACTGATGCGCAAGGGGCTACGTAAGATTAAAAAGATTAGAGAAGAAAAAGCCGGAAACCACATCCTAAACAGGGAACAAGGGATGAGCCTCTTCACCTGTTCAATAGACGTGGGTGGAGTATGAACCGGGCGATAGTTTAGTCCATTTACACCAATTGAAAAAAAAAAAGTAAGAAGATTGCCCGGTTCACACTCCACCCACTTCTATTGAACAGGTTAAGAGGCTTGTCCCTTGTTCCCTGTTTAGGATGTGGTTTCCGGCTTTCTCTTTTCCAATCTTTTCACTATTACGTAGCCCCCTGCACATCAGTGGCGTTACCGCCTTTCTCGGGGTGATACGATTATATATATATATATATATATATATATATATATATATATATATATATATATATATATATATACTCTTTGCAGTGAAGCCGTGCTGGAATTAGTATGTCCACGTCCGCAGCTGATGGGTGCTTTGTAATACTATTCTGGCTGAGTGAAGCTCAGAGCTACTATGACTACTGACGCGGTATTCTCTGTGAAACTTTGGTATCGTTCGGTAACTCTTGGTATCTTACGGATCTCTGCTATGACAGGAGTATATGTATACTCAAGTCGAATCCATTATCATAGAAAGAAGGGGAGATACCACAACAAAGAGATTGTCCAGTATTCGCTGTCATATAGGAGGACAGATATCACATTACTGTTCTCTTTGTTTTCAACGAAAGCACAAACAATTTATTGCCATCATATTGAGTCAGAATTTTAATTCATGTAATCACTTATTATGCGTGATATTGTAGTGGTGTGTTGAAACTGCTCTAAAGATGGGTGATAAATTCTAACGACTTGTCTGCATCGAATTTTGCGTAAAGCTCGGGAAAAAATACCACCGAAAACTCAGAATACTACTTCAAGATCTTAGCATACATCCGTTATATAAAACACATTTCCCACCTCAAATATTGAGGTCAAATATTGGTCAAATATTGGCGCAAGTGTGTGTAATCAGATTCACAAAAAACAAGCAATTTCGAAAAAGAAGTAGAAAAGTTTCACGGATTCACCTATGAAAACTCTTATTGAACATTGCTTTCATATAACTTTGAAAAATTATACAGTCTTCCAGAAGTTCCTCCCCGAAAACTTGATCGTGCATCACATTGCTGAGAAGTTTCGATTGGTATCATGTTCACAGTTCCAAGAGGACTTTTTAAAGAGATCGTTATTAAAGAGTACTGGATTGCTATGTGATGTCGGTTCTTCAATATGGCAGTGAATGTTGGACAATATCTTCGAAGATGAAGGAAAAACTTGAAGCAGCTGAAATGTGGATCTACAGAAGGTTGCTGCGGATATCATGGACAGAGTATGTGCGAAATGACGAGGTTTTGGAAAGGATGGAAACAAAAAGGAGATTAATACTGAGCATCAAGTAGAGACAACTAAAGTTCCCGGGACATGCAATGAGGAAGAAGGGCTTAGAGAACCTGATACTAACAGGCCTGATAGAGGAAAGCAGCGGATAACATATTTGAAGGACCTGATCAGATGGATGACGGAATAAAGTGTGCTAAGAGCCACCAGGGACAGGGAAATGTGGAAAGTCACGATCGACTACGTCCTGAAAGGACATGGCACATAAAAAAGATGAAAAAGAAGAAGTACAGGAAAGTCATTATTTACTGTACTAATCTTCTTTTTTTTTTCGAGTTGCATCCGAGTAATTTTCAATATCGCCGCTTGTTTAGTGTTTGTATGTGTGTATGATTGCGAGTGATTTTTCACAAAGCGTACAGTTACCAAGCTCTGATCCAAAGCAGAATGCAGACATAGCCTTATACTAAGCAGAAGTGTCTATCTGTACCTAAATAGCTCCGTCATTCCTGATATATATATATATATATATATATATATATATATATTTGTGTGTGTGTTATTTTGTTTGACAATTAATTATACATTTTAAACAAATGCAGATATATTTAAAAAAGAAAAGTTTACGTGATTAAACTGAGGGAAAGAAGTAAGTGACATAACTGTACAGCTGGGCTAGAAAGCATCACACAAGTCCTTACAGATCAGATAAAGTAAATTCTTTTATGATAAAATAGGTAAACACCGAGCTAAAGGCTTGCGTCTCTGTTTATATTAGAGGCAACTTCAGTGAAAAACTCTATTGGCCACATCCGCCTCTATTAGCACCGTAAAAACCAAAATAACATTCTCATACCCACCGCACGCAGAGACTCGAGTAGGATGATTGCTATTCTTAGTTTCATTATGTATATGATGATGATAATTATCATCATCATCATCATGATCATGACTAAACATCATTTTGCTTTTGTATTTTACTAATTAAACAAATAAATATGTCAGTGAAAGACAAAACAGAACGAAATCAGTTGTACGAGTTTCGTTCTCTCGGAGGACATAATCGGACAAATGTAATGTTGGTACTTATGAAAATCTATCTATCTATCTATCTATCTATCTATCTATCTACACACACACACACACACACACACATATATATATATATATACTGTACTTTTATTTCAATGGATCTATCTATCTATCTATCTATCTATCTACTGCTATTGTAATTTACTGGCTCTATCTATCTATCTATCTATCTATCTATCTATCTATCTACGGCTATTATAATTCAATGGATATATATATATATATATATATATATATATATATATATATATATATATATATTTTATTACCAATGGACTTTTATTCCAATGGATCTATCTATCTATCTATCTATCTATCTATCTATCTATCTATCTATCTATCTACTGCTATTATAATTCAATGGATCTATCTAGCTAGCTAGCTATATATATATATATATATATATATATATATATATATATATATATACTGTACTTTTATTCCAATGGATCTATCTATCTATCTATCTATCTATCTATCTATCTATCTACTGCTATTATAATTCAATGGATCTATCTAGCTAGCTACATATATATATATATATATATATATATACTGTACTTTTATTCCAATGGATCTATCTATCTATCTATCTATCTATCTATCTATCTATCTATCTATCTACTGCTATTATAATTCAATGGATCTATCTAGCTAGCTACATATATATATATATATATATATATATATATATATATATTTTTATCCACTGTACTTTTATTCCAATGGATCTATCTATCTATCTATCTATCTATCTATCTATCTACTGCTATTATAATTCAATGGATCTATCTAGCTAGCTACATATATATATATATATATATATATATATATATATATATATATTACTGTACTTTTATTCCAATGGATCTATCTATCTATCTATCTATCTATCTATCTACTCTATCTATCTACTGGTATTATAATTCAATGGATCTATCTAGCTAGCTACATATATATATATATATATATATATATATATATATATATATATACTGTACTTTTATTCCAATGGATCTATCTATCTATCTATCTATCTATCTATCTATCTATCTATCTATCTATCTATCTCTTAATAAACTCTGTCTTTCTTTTATTTCTAATAAGCCCGGTTCCGCAACCCATTTACTCAAATTAACTAACTATGCTATGCGTTGCTTTCGTCCGTCAATCTTTCATTCTATCTATCCTGTGAGTATCAGACATTCTAAACCCTCTTTCCAAATTATGTGTACATTTGGTAAAAGAAAAAAGAACATATAACGGAAGGTGTATGAGCTCATGTCTCAACGCCTGTATAAGAAGTAGAAGAATTAAAAACTCATTGAAATATAAATAGTCGGTCAGAGAGATAAATAAACACGTTTTTTTTGTTTTTTTTTAATTTTCCACGAAAAGTCTTTTGTGTGTAGATTATACGTATACTTCACGCTGAATAGCAGCAAAGACGAACACAGAAACGAATGCAAAAATGTTTTGCCAGTCAGACGCATAGTTACAACGGGAGAATAAAATAATACATTTTGCTGCGGGACTTTTTCACCAGTTTTATTTGTTTATTTCTTACTGAAAGATGTTCCCAGCAACTACGAAATTCATTCTTGAATTTTATCTTACAAAGGGACACCTGAACGTTCGCATAATTTCCCTGGAGCTACGGAAAAAATTATGATGATATCATGTATTTTTTTATTTTTTTATTTTTTTTACCGCGGTTTATATTGCAAATGCAACTCATTGAACGTTCTGATCGTTTTAAAACTACTCACAGGACTCACAGACATGGGAATAAATACCAATAACAGACACGGTATCCTTACCCGTCTATCACCCTCCTTCTAACATTTCCTATATCTAACCATCCTTTCTCACCACTTTCCCCTCCTATGTAACCCCCTGCGCAATAGTGGCAGTGAAATGCCTTGCTCGGGGTGAAACGATTGTAAAATTAATATTAAAATAGTACAATAAAGGGTGATAATTACATGGCTATCAAAAGTGGCATCGGACGTAGAATGAGAATTTCCTAGTACCTGAAGAAAGCCGGGCGTACACCGGTCGCAACGTCATAAATATGACAATAAAGATAAGAACAATAGTTCGAACAATGTAAATGTTGTAACATAAACAGTTTTTTTGTTTTTTTATGTGGAACCATTCGGCAGCCATTCACCGAGCAGCCGGTACGGCACGAGTTAAGATTTTCTTAATTCTCTGGCCATCATGCTGGGATCAAAGTGTAGTATATGCTCTCCTATACTCAAATTGCAATGGTAATATTAATCGTTTACTTATGTGGAAACAATTGGCAATCATTGACCGAGTAGCTGGTGATACACAAATTACTCTTTTCTTCATTCTGATAGCCGAGTTCTATAACCCAGTTGGAGTTGTTATATTCGCAATACCTTTAAGGGAGGTACAAATCCACCACATTTCCCTTCCAGCAGCTATAGACTAATTACTAAAGCATGCATTATTAAAACATTATTATCTCCAAAAGAAAAAGAAAATAGAAATTACCTCCAAAATATTTAAATTTCTTCATTAAATAACCCATAGAATTTCATAAAACGCTAAGCAAAAACAACCAAACTAATCAATAAAAATACACAAAATCACAAATTTCAAAGTCGTTGGAGCAACATTGAAACTCCCTTTTTCTTTGTCCGGATTTAATAGCAGGTATTTCTCTTCGGTAAACTTTTAATGCTTAAAGCTCCACCAAATAAAATCATGATGTGAGTTTAAGACAGATATTTAAATATTCTTAACCGCATATTTTTTAATAAATCCTCTCAGAAATTAAACATTATTTTAGATATATTATTTTACTCTAAACAATTGTTTTCTTTTTACTTGTACTTAATTTCTAGGACGAAATCTATAAACTGTTTCCGTAGGTAAGACTTATATGAAAGACTTAGAACTTTATACTTGGTGAAGAAAATCAGAAAATGGAGTGTTTTGACTTATTTTGAAAATTAGTGGCATTAGTAGTCTAAAGGCAAGACGAACAGAGAAAATAATGTAAAACTATCTAAGGAGCCTGTGTAAATGAATGGCAGAATAGGGTTTAAGAGAGATAATAAAAAGAGAACAAATTTAGCTTCAAAGTACAGGATTGTGGAAAGCTAGGATCACCAGCGTCCTGGGCGCACAGACCACATAAGAAAAAAATAAAAAGATTAACTTTAAATGAATGATGCAGTTCATATAAGTAGCATTGTCATAGATTCAAAAAAAGTGGATAAATTTTATCATCTGTTAAGTTCTATAGACATCTGATGAGAAACGTATACAATGGCCGAAACGTTGGGATAATAAGTGTGGAGTATGGAAACTACTTTTTAATTGCATTTGGTCCCCTCTGGCCCGGCATGGTAGCACCTATTACGGTACCATTTATGAGCAAAAAGTTGTCTTTCTTATTAGGATTAAACGAAATAAAAGTACGAAAAGTATATTTTTATAGAAAAAATATAAAATAAAATAAAACTGCATTGGATTTTTTTAAGAAAAAAAACATTAACAGCAATATCGCTAGAAACTCGATTTACAAAAATACATCAATAATCACAGATCTTCAAACTGGTTTCTGACAAAGAATACATATTTTATTTATACGAACTAATCCAAAACATTCTTGTTGGCATTAAATAACCCATTAAGGTTGATAAGGGGTAAAACAAAGTAAACCAAACTGAACCAAATGAAATATGTTAAGTAACTGATTAGATATTTAACCCTCCACTTTTTGTGCTTTTTTGAGAGTATTAATTTCTCTAGGCTTTCTTTTCTCATTGTGTAACCCAGAAATTTTAGCTGCGTCTTTCTCCTTTGTATTTCAAATTTTTCTTAGCACATCCTCATTTATAGCTTACGCCGCCCACGTTATTTACGTCATTTTCAAAAGTACCACAATAGTTGCTTTTTTGTTGTTAAATTTAATGTCACATTCCTTTAGGACACAAGCGATCATGGCTCTGCACAATTTCCTTTACTTTTTCATCTGTTAATTAATATACAGTCTTGCTTAAGGTAGTGGAGAATTTTCCTTTTGACTTCAATACGATTTGGAATTAAGACAATTTACCTTCGACTAGACTTGTTGCCAACCAAGGCTAGAGAGTTCAGTTCACACGGTTATTTAAGTCAGAGCGGAGGAAAGAAAGATGGATTCATGTTAATTGCCTGGGGTCGATTTCAGTACCCTAACCTTGATATGCAATTACAGAAAACACATCCAAATAATAGATTGCATCAAAAATCTAATAATATTTTTGTTGTTGTTGTATGTTATTATTAATTTTAGAAATGTGTGGTTTCCATATGTGAAGAAACTTAGACGAGTCAACAAGCCGGAGTTTGAAAACCTTTATATCACTTCTGATAAAATGATTTTGATAATTTTGTAAAAATATTTGTGATTCTGTATCATGTGGTGTGACTAATTTGGAACGGAGGTCATACAGTGTAAGTTTAAACACAAAAGGCCACAGAAGAATAGACCAGTGTTTGTAGATTTCATTCTCTAAAGGGCACAGACTCCTTCCTACACAAATTTCCTTCATGCTAAATCTCCCAGATTTATCTAGGAATCTGATATTAAAACGAACCGCCTATTATAGAAACGACAATAAGGTTGTGTGTGGGATGAGGCTGTTGCAATGGTGCAGGAGGAAAATTTAGTTCTTTTTTAGATATACAATGAATAGTAATATATTGTACATGCTACAAACACTAATATTTTCTCCTAAATTTTGTGTAATTTTGCCAATATCTGCTAAAATGAGAGATCAGTGTTATTTTTATTTATTGCATCATTGAGAGAGTAATATATCCATAGCATCCTATTTGCAAAAGATTATGAAAAAAATGAAAATAACATTGACTTCTCATTTTAACAGATATATTTGCCAATGTAACGCAAGAATTATATTGAAATACTAAAGAGTAAATTTATTCAATGAAATCGTCAATGGCTTCCACCACAGCTTTCAGACGACTTCTGAATCTTCTGAAAATCTTCTGAGCGGACTCATTGTTTAATCCCTGCGTTCGTGTAATCTTTGGTGCAAGAAGAGGTTTTGATAGTCTATCGCTCAATTGCACTTCACACATAATAATCCAGGAAGTTATGTAGCCAGATATAATTTATTCACAGGCCGTAACAAAAAACATCACACTAGTAAAAATAATATAAGCCCTGATGATGATTATAAAAACCGAAACATGATAATGTTGGCTACAATACAATAAATCCATATTTTGTTGTTTCTCAAGTATTTTTCATTTTTTATTGTCGGAATTTATTTTCCATTTCCCTCAAAATATAGATATTTACATACAAATACATAATGACTTTATACACACGCAAAATACATATGCTTGATATTGAAATATGATTTCAGACTATATTATTGCCGAAAGTACGTGAATATAACAAGGAAAAAAAATAAGTTTATACATATATATATATATATATATATATATATATATATATATATATATGAACAATAGAAACGACATGATTTTTATTCTCATCATGACAAGAAAATGAAATCCAGAATAACCATCGGATTCTACTTAAGAGCACTCAGAATTTGAAGACCTCAGTATATACATAAAGTAGAGAAATGCATTGAACATACTTTTAAACTTCTCTATTACTCTAATTATTCAATATTCAATGAGAAACAAAAGGCACATAATTTATTCCAAACCCCCAAAAAATGGGCTCTTCAGGAAACCAAAAGAATCAAAAGTACATATTATAGGACCCACTTATTTTCGCACATCTACAATAAAAAATGATCTATCTTAACTCAACATAAAATTTGTTACAACTTTTTTTTTTTTTTTTTTTTTAATCATCTCACCCCAAGCAAGGCATTCCACTGCCACTATTGCGCATGGGGCTACATAGGGGAAGGTAAAGAGAAGGAGTGGTTAGACATAGGGAATGTCAGGAGAAAGGTGATAGATGAGTAAGGATAGCGAGGATGAGTGTCGGGCAGATGGGAAGAGTGTTTGATAGAATGGGAGCAGGTTAGTGTGTTAGGAGGTGTCTATTGACCTTACATTTAAACTCCTGGAGATTGTAGCCGTCGGGGAAACAATCGTTTGGAAGAGAATTCCACAGTCGGGAAGTGCGAGGAAAGAAACTGTTGGAGTAGAAGTTACGGTTGCATTTTATCGATTTCACTGTAAAAGGGTGGGATCTAGTTGCTAATCTAGTATCTCGTGCAAATTCGTATTTAGGGGGCACCAGTGATCTAAGTTCATCGGAGCAGAAGCCGTGAAAGTATTTATAGAAGAGACACAGCGAAGCCACGTCTCGCCGGTGGGAGAGAGACTGCAGGCGGTCTGCCAAGTCGGTATCTATCACATTACAGACCCTCCTCTGAACCTTATCGAGAAGCCCGAGGAGAACAGCAGGGGCACCCGACCAGATATGGCAGCAGTATTCAATGCACGGGCGGATGGTAGATTTGTAAAACTACATACAAAACAATAAAATATTCCTCAATAACAAAACAAATAGCTAAAACCTGAAGGAGGAGTATACTCTATCGACAGTACTCATTGTAACAAACAATACATAAGAGAAACATCAAGGAAAATAAATAGAAGTTCATATGAATACAAAAGTGTCATTTTACGAAACAATACGTCAAATGAGTTGACTGCCCAAAGTAGCTAGACTGAGCAGAATTTTGACATAAAATGCACCACTCTGATCAAAGAAATTAAAATTATAACAGCACAAATATCCAGAGAATGCCTTGCGAGCAATGACGTCTACAGTAAATATGAGCCAGGTTCTTAGAACATCGGAACATTCCTGGCAGTGTGGAATACCTACTAAGTGTCGGATACTTACTAACAAAAATAATGGAAAAAAAGAGTATAAATTAAGTCTGATATATATATATATATATATACGCTCTCACACCCTGATTGAGCACTCTGGAAGAATGGTAAGCTTTGAAAAACAGTAGCTACTTTGGCATCTATGCATCGCTCATTCAGTAATGAATTAGAGCACTTTAGCTATTGGGCGTGTATAATGATAACATACACGCTAAAAAGTGTGCCTCCTTCTACCGAGCGCCGATAGCTCAGAGTTAGAATCGCCGATTGATGCCAATTCAGTCGGGTTTCAATCCTGGGTAAAAAGCAATCGGATGTCTAACCGTACAGCGAAACATATCTGTTTGCGGATGACTATATATATATATATATATATATATATATATATATTAATAATAATAATAATAATAATAATAATTATTAAACCGACTCTGCGTGTATTCTAATCTCAAAATTTTATAGAAGGGACTTTCTAAGACCTCTGTGTTTTGTTAGTATATATATATATATATGTGTGTGTGTGTGTGAGTGTGTGTGTGTGTATCATTAAAATTACACAAAAGGTATTATCATTAAGTTTTATATATATTTTTTATGTGTTCGTATATTTTTTCTTTTCGAAAAAAAAAAAACACGAAAAACTATTTAAAAAACTTAATGATAATACCTTATTTGTCATTTTAATGAAACTGGCATAAAACAGAGACTA
>JBBBDQ010001286.1:2530000-2557500 GCA_037127315.1 Ascarosepion bandense | reverse complement strand
TCTGCGGTTTTATTTCAGAATAGTTCAATTTTTACAGTTTAATTTTTTGCTATGTCTGTCGTGATATTTTCATTTGCTGCTAGAAATGCCGTTACCTAAAAAGGTTGATAAACACTGAAAATCTAAGAATTATTCGAGGCGCTAACCAACATCATGTTAGAACGAGCTAGTCGTGCCAGGTCTGTTCGAGTTATAGTGCCTTTTTATGGGAAACCTTTAACATTAATTCTCACTCAGCTTTTCACGACTCTATTCATCCCGTCTGCTACCCAAGATAAGATATTTTCCCTACTCTTATCAAACGCCATTGTTATCGCTGCTTTTCTTTGCATCAATACAGCTCTTTTTACCACAAAATGTCCTGCCCGGCCACAGTCAAGCCCAGCTAAAGAAACTTAGAAAAGAGTACGTATTTCTTTTCACTTCATTTTATTTTGTAGTCAGGTCTTGTTGACAACCGCTAGCAGCTCTAACCATCTCCCCCGTTAGAGCGCTCAAGTTTTTCCTCTGATTTGTTTTATCTTTTTTCGTTCTTGATAACTTTTCTTTTGTAAACTGCTAGTTACTCTAACGTCGCTTGTGTCTGTACAATCCAATGTTGCCTAGTCGACATCTGTGTACCTCGGCCCTATTTACAGTTATTTCTTTTCGTACACTTCACATATCTTATTATCGTCTGCTTCTTTGATAGTGACTGTAGCTGTGTCACTGGATTAGTGTCTTTTTTAAACCAACTAAAATTCTGCTACAGGGCAGTGTTTTCCAATGCTGTGAATAGAGCCCATTTGTGAGCTCTGTTATGTTTATTTTTTATTTATTTTAATCATCTCACCCCAAGCAAGGCATTCTACTGCCACTGTTGCGAAGAGGGTTACATAGGGGAAAGTTTTTTTGTTTTTTTTTTTAATTATATCACCCCGAGCAAGGCGGTAACGCCACTGATGGGCAGGGGGCTACGTAAGAGTGAAAAGATTAGAAGAGAGAAAGCTGGAAACCACATCCTAAACTGGGAACAAAGGATGGGCCTCTACACCTGTTTAATAGACGTGGGTGGAGTGTGAACCGGGCGATAGTTTAGTCTATCTACTCCAAGTGATGAGAAAGAGAGGTTAGTTATAGAAAATATCAGGAGTAGGGTAGTAGACGGGTGCATAATGAGGAAAGAGGGTTTGAAAATTTTGATACACTCAGCATAGATTAAGGGCAAGAATAACAGAGTAAATCAACTCATATCCTACCGAATAAATGGATGTCAGAAGAGCCAGTGGGAGAGAGTTTTTTCTTTTTTTTTTAATCGTATCACCCCAAGCAAGGCGGTAACGCCACTGATGTGCAGGGTGCTACGTAATAGTGAGAAGATTTGAAAAGAGAAAGCCGGAAAACACATCCTAAACAGGGAACAAGGGATGAGCCTCTTAACCTGTTCAAAAGACGGGGGTGGAGTGTGAACCGAGCGATAGATAGATCTATCTACTCCAATTGAAAAAAAAAAACAAAGTGAGAAGATTTGAAAAGAGAAAGCCGGAAACCACATCCTAAACAGGGAACAAAGGATGAGCCTCTTAACCTGTTCAATACACGTGGGTGGAGTGTGAACCGGGCAATAGATAGATCTCAAGAAAACAAAATTCATTAAAAACTACAACATTTAGAATGCTGTGGTGAGCCATGATCACCAACGTCCAGAAGGAACACTGCACACAGAAGAAGAAAAATCATATAATCTTAACATGGAAAATTTTGTGGTTTTACAACGGATCATACTCAGTCATCAGGAAGTGCTTTCTTTCACAAACATAAGAATTTTTGAATGATTCACATCGACTATTTTGCTCCGATAACTCATCACTTAAAATCAGTTGTCTGTACATTCTTCTCCTGACATTGATTTTAAAAGTTATAGCATGTCTGTCAAAGAGACATCTCTCACGCTTTCATTAAACAAACCCTTTTCCTAGACCCAATAATCCTCATGGGTTTTTCTGTCATCGCCAGTGATATCTTAAATAGTTGCAGCAGCTTTGTCAACGGGTTTGTATTCCCATTAAAGCTTTTCAACCACCAGACACTCGTACTGGCAGTTCCGTCAGCGTTCCTTATTTTGACAAGAACGGATGTACTGAAGAAGACGGATACAAAATTGATGATGTCTGCCAACCACTATGTAATCTTCAGGCCCGCACACAGTTTGACCCACAAGACCAAATCGTCTCTTCCTCTCATTTCGCTATTCCCATTATTCTGTACATTGGCATCTCATCAGGCAAAGCCTTTTCAAACCACTAGTCAGTTTCTCACAAGTAGACCGGGCACTGGAGTCTTTTCGCCTGTTTTGGTGGGTAAGAGGGATTTTGGAGATAGTGAGATAGTAAAAAGAGAAGAATTATTTTATTTTATTTATTTTGTGTTTACTGTTCAATACGAGGAGGGTGGATGGGACTGTTTATATTGTCTCCGTGAAGTAGCATCGTGCAACTTGCTGAGGAAAGACAGAATAAAAAAAATGGTGGAAATCTTTGAGCTTTTTTTTGTTTTGTTCCTTTTTGTTCAGAAAGAGGCGAGTATCTTTCTAGGCTTAATTTTTAAAATTTTTCCTTTTCATTTGTATTTTTTGTGAAGTAAAAAAAGTGAATAGACAGAAAGAAAAACAATACGCTGTACAATGGAATACATCTTGAATAAAACCAACGCGTTGATTGGTCAGCATGTTCTGGTTGTATTTCTGACACTTAAGCAAATGTCTATCTTTTTTCCATACATTTACGACAAGAACAGAGAAATTAACGAGAAAAACACAATTTGACATAGAACAAAATAACATGGGTTACACCAGTCACCCAATAAAAAACTGAACAACAACACGCATGCGCAAAGGAGAAATATTATGAATTAATTTGTCCTTGTATGGATTTCTATCGATTACTCACAGTAATGGTAACAGTAATGGTAAACTGAATACTTTTCGAATAGACATTCAAAATAATTGAGATGATTCTGATGTTGGAGTTAATATATATATATATATATATATATATATATATATATATATAAATCTAAATTCATTTATAAATGGAAGTTTGTCTGTGTGTGTGTGTGTCCGTTACCTATAGACTCCGAAACGGCTGAACCGATTTTCTTGAAATTTTACACAGTTGTACTATAAGCGTCTGCGAGTGTTCTTAGCTAGGTTTTGTGTCGAGGTACCCCCGATAAATATCGAAAATCGAATATCGAAAAAATCGGGTTATAGAAAGAGTGATCCGATTTTAATCAAATTTGAAACACTCATAGACAAAGACATAAGAAACGATATTCAGAAGTTTCAGTTCTTGGAATAGTGCAGAAAATTTGATATCGATACCAGGAAATCAAAATTTGACTTACATCCATTAATTTTTCTTTCAGTCAACGGGTTCGTTTTGACTGGAAAGTTCCTCGGACATGCAATGAAGAAGGAGTGCTTGGAGAACCTGATACTAACTGGCCAGATAGAAGGAAAAAGAAATAGAAGAAAACTGTGGATAACATATTTGAAGGGCCTGAATAGGTGGATGACAGAACGAGTGTTGCGTGGTGTTAAAGGAGAAAATGTGCTAAGAGTCACCAGGAAGACGTGGAGGGTCATGATCTCCTACGTTCTGAAAAAACAAGGCACAGAAAAAAAGAAGAACCCAGATATTTGTGTGTGTGTGTGTGTATATATATATATATATATATACCCACGTGGTTAGAACCTCGCTGTTTGACTGTACGGCCTGCAGTCGATTTCCTCGGGAAAGTGATTTCTTGTTGTTGCTAAAACTAGCAAGTTCTTTTAACGAAATTGTCAAATTAAAAAAAAAATTAATGGAAAAATGTTAACTTTAGGTAAACAGTGAAGAATCTATACGAAGAACAACGTAACACGACTGTGGAATTTGAATAATGGTAATAATGTTACCATTTTTTAAGATAAAAAGATTAAGTAAAACATTCCTGCGAATAGGAAAATTAAATAATATTTTACCTATTGATTAATTAAAAGAAAGCATTGATATTATTCATTGGAGGAAACATTTTAAAAATGTAAAATATTGCTAAATTATATATACATATATATATACACACACACACATATATATATATATACATACATATATATGTATACATACATATATATATATATACATACACACACACATATATATATATATATATATATATATATATATATATATAAACTTTATTCATTCACTTATTTATTCACTGACCTCGTTGAAAATGCGTCATCTACAACTAATATCGTAGACATCCTATGAACAAATTCAAAATATCGTAGTTTTTATTTGAAATATCTACAACTTATATCGTAATCTTTAAGGAATATGTGAATAATGATAGAGATAAGAAAAGTATTTTATTAACCAATCAGGATCATTAAAAGAGAAACTGCAATCCAAGAAATTATACCCCTGCAAAGGCAATACCGACATCATCTCAGTGATTTGCAAGAGAGAATGAGAAAAAATAACAGCAATGAACTTGATCTCTCTCAAAAGCTAACGCACACTTAAAATGAAACATGGGAAATAATTCAGTGTTTAAAATGATACAAGGGTGGTAATTTAGTATTTGGCATTTGAAAGGCAAAAATTAAATTTTATCAATAAAATAATCCAGAAAATTTTTTCTGCACCAGATCGAACTAAAAAACTAATCAGTTTGTAGCACTCATGAGACCAATCATCCCTGAAAATTTCATCTTAATTAATTTAGTTCGTCTTGAAATATCGTGATCACGTACAAATAGACAAACAAACAAACAAACAATCAAACGGACAGATAAACGCGGCCAAATACAATACCCCCGTTTTAAGGTGGAGGTAAAAATAAGAAAAAAATCATATTTTCGTTAAAATAGTAAAAGCGAAAAAAAATCATATTTACTTATTTAAAGAAAAAAAAAGTAAAGTTTTTTAGGAGCTCCGAAAAACAAGCCATTCTTCAACCGCTTTATTATTATTGTGATTATTATTATTATTATTATTATTATTATTATTGTACGGAAAACATGATAATCGAAATGAAATACAATGGAATACAAGGTGAACAAACCATTTTTGTGCACGTATATGCAATGGTGAGAGTGGGCTTTTTGGCGCGGAAACGAAAGGAAAAAATCTCTCATCTGATAGGGACGCAAGTTAAAATGTAATCTATGCATAGAAACTTGCTGAAGACTTCACTTTGTGTATTTCTTTCATTTTTTTGACGTACAGTATCGAACGGATTTTATTCAGAATTTGATTACATTTTAATATTGGATAAATATGTCTCCACTATTTTACCGGATTTGCGACTTTCGACGCAGGTTCTGTAACTCAATATTCATATAAAGATGGCTCACATTACCTTCTTCTGGCGAAAAAATTTCAATAATGGCTTCGAGTACTCACCTGAAAAAGAAATAAATTAATTAAAATTAGATATTTTCACACAGATGAAACAAAAGCATGGGAAGTATAAGAAAGCAATTTAATCAGTAAAATATAGTCCTTTAAAGAATGCACTTTCTATAATTTTATAACGTTGTTTTTAGTGGATATCCATATTTTATTAAATGATCTGATTATATATTCAACAGTATATATATATTTTTTATTTTTCGCCTACCGGTCTGAACGTGCGAGTGATTTTATTAATTAAAGATATGCACTGGTCAGCAGGATTCGAACTCGTGTCATTCTTGGAAGGAAGAATCACTGATAGGTCCGGCGTGTTTTAACCAACACGGTCACAAATTGTGCCAAAGGTCAAGTTGAATAGTGCCATATAAATGCAAGTCTTTCCTAGACACTCGAAATACACATGTCTGCTCAGTTTCGTATCCTAACGTATAAATATGAATAAATTTATTTTTCAAACAGTGAGTTTACTCAGAAGAAAGTAATTTATAAACTATTTTTATATTAAAAAATATGTTTATATTTCTGAGATGAGGTAGTATTCACAGAATTTACATTATTTGTACTATTGTCCTCATCTTTGTTGATATTTGTACGACGTTTTGGCTGTTGTACGCTCCGGCCTTCTTCAGGTGCTAGAAATTTCGAATCGAACCCTTTATTGCAATCAGTGGGATATATGAACTCCATTGCTTACGTAAAGCCTCGATTGGAAAACATGAGTTATCTCCCTCTAACTATGCAAGTTACTTGTTCTGGTAGCCTGGTACTGAACTCACAAATCTTTGGGTCAAGTCACAGGAACTAACTAATGTCTATACCTACTGGGCTATGTGTCAATACTGTAAAAAAAATCTTTATTTAAATAAATAGCTATCAATACGATTTTAAAAGAAATTATTAATACTCTCAGGAGAATTAAATTTATGCATCAAGTGAACCATAAGGAATTGATATGCGTCTAAATAAACAAACATAACCAATTTTTTTTTTGTTTATTTCAAACTAACGCCCTTCGAAATTAATTTCCCTTCAGCAAACGTGAGTTATGCCTACCTATGCAACGGGGATAAAACAGCGTATTTCCCACAACCATTGTCATACTGGCATCGGTGTTCACCAACGTACTTTCCTTAGTTCAGTGAGGGTCTTGCTGAAGTAAAATTAGATTCACTGGATTTAGGCTCGCCCCACTCCCCATTACAACACCGTAATCCGCCCGAAGGCAGAAACAGAGAACAGAAATTATACTTTTGATCCTATCCCTAAAGCCGTGTAAAGGAGTGCTAAACCTGTGTTGACATATTTGGTTTAAAAAAAGCCTGACCAGATGTGTACGTACGGACCAAGAACAAATCTGGCGTTGTTATTCACCAACTTTGTTTCTTTAGTGGAATTTATTTCTTGCAATTTCCAGGATAATTTTCTTCAGTTCAAAATCGTGAAGACATAAACAAGTCAGAAAGAACAGAAGTTAAAATTTGATCCGTGAGATTGATTCTTAATCGACTGGGAGCCGTGTTTGACAAATATTTTCGAGCCATCAATCAGTTAAGTGCCATGCGTGATACACGATTTAGGTGATCATGTCTCGAAAGAGACATGACTGACTGGGCAAAAGTTTTATCCCGCAGTAGGTTTCCATTGCTTTCTGCGGTAGAATGGTTGCCAGTCAAAGCTACAGAACCCAGTCTATCTTATTATTTAACTCATAACTGGAGGGAAGAGACGGATTAATATCTTTCCCAATGGTATTTGTGCGTAAGTGGATGCAAGGAATTCAAAAGGAATTCGAACTCGGCACGTCGATTTTGCGTTCCGAGTCGATACCTACTGCACCACAACGCACATCCGCAGCCGAACTACTTTTTAAAACTAATTATTTGCCTAATCTCAGTCTCAGGGGTCTTTCAAGGTAGAGAATTGCTGATCTAGTGTGTTGCATGAACATAAAGGACGAAGCTTAGTATTACTGATTATGAAACTATGTAGGAAGTTAATGATTTACCATAGACTTGAAGTGGTTTACAGTGATTGAGGAACTATCCTCTCAGGAGTTTTTTTCCATAGATTTCCCTAATAATCGTATTGAAATAAAATCTTAATAATTTCTTGCACCAACGAATGAAACATGACTTGAAAGTGTAATTTTCGAATACAATTGTTTTCGTTCATGATATTTTTTTCAGACCTCAGAAAACTTTCTGACTAAATTAATGACTTTATTTTACAAATATCTCCAGGAAATAATAAGTGCTCTTTTAATATTAACTTCTCATTAAATTTGTCATAGGTAATATGATAGAACCACGATGAGACTAGAAAGTAAGTGATCACGACAGATGTTTCCCGCCAGATGGACAGGTGTGAACCCACCTTTAATCGTTTACGAAATATCGAAAGGACAGTTTCAGCTAACCACAAATAACTAATGCGGTGATCGTTGTCATTTGTCTATAAACACTAAAAAAAACTGATACTGCAAGGCGCCTTCAGAGTGACGCTTGTAGAAAAATGGGAAAGGGAGGTGGCAGAGGAAACGTGGAAAAAGAAAAGACTTGTGTGAAGTCAATGATTTCAGAAAAAAAAATGTAACTGGGATAGGTATGTATAATGACTAGGCAGGTGTCAGGTGATATCGGCCACTTTTTACTTTATTTTAAAAACTGGACATTCTACACGCGAGACAATGTACAATGTCAGCTAATCCAATACTTCTGTTATAAGTCGACTTAATGTTGAAAAAACGAAAACAAAACGAAAAATACACGACACACCTTCTGTAGGGATCAAAAGTCAAGATGTAGTCTGTATACAATTATTCATGATTTAGTTTTTGACACAAGTTTTTTTTTTCTTTCACTCAATAAAAGGTTTGAGGACCACTCAAGGTAGAGAGTTGTAGTCAAAATTGTTCTGATGAATGAGCGAAAATGAAATGGTAGGAAATGATTAAGTGGAAAAAATATATAACAAATAAACCTTAAATTTTTAACACAATTTTTTTCTGTAGCTCAACCAATACTAGGCTCGAGAGACACCTAGGATAGAGGTTATTTTTAAAAAGGTTTATTTAGAATGAGGTGTGATGTGAGTAAAATGGGAGATGATGAGACGATGAGGATTGATTTTTTTGCCAAACCTTTCTGACTTATTCAAAGATGAGACATATTTCCGGTTTTGTGGGCTTGCTTATAGTATCCGATTTTTTCAAGCAGTCTCCCTGATTGGACGACACTTCTTAACTTCAGTAATAATATATATATAATTAATTTGGAGAAACCTGTCACTTAACTGAGCATTCCGGCTTCGAAATTTCGAGAAGGCACACCATTATGATATCCTTATTCATCAGGGCTTTTTGGAGAAAAGCGTTTATTTACATATATAAAGTCCTTAGGAGTGCGGTCATAATAATGCTGTCTTCAATAAAATCAAAGTCCGCATGATTTCTCCATATTGATTCTGTTAAAGTTCTATCCCGATATCGAACACTTCCGGGCAAAAAATGTTTTTTTTTTTTTATCAGCAAACCACTGAAACAGCAACAATCATAATACACAAAGCATCATCACAACTCAACACTATATGTGTCCGTGTTTGTGTTATATATATATATATATATATATATATATATATATATATATATATATATTGAATTTTAAAAGTACATCATTTAGATGCGGTTAGGACACATCATCAGTGATGTTACCCTGGTTCATTGACGGTTTCGGTCCTTTACAAACATCATACCTTCTCCCAAGGTTGACCCAGCCAAGGTTGATCAGGCCCGGCCTGTGTCCTAATCTCTGCTTGCTACGTTATTAGAATGCAAGATGTTTTGTTTTTGGTTTCACAGGAGAAGAGGAAAGAATTCTAGAATAAATTAGTCCACAAATAACTGAATGTCCAGTGATATACATATATATATATATATATATAGGTCATTGATGCATTTTGGGTAGTTAGGTGTATTACTCAAACGTTTATTTTGGTGGGCGGTAACGGATGTGTTTTGAATTATTCTGGGACCTATTAAGTGTGAATTATTGTTGGTCTGAATGCAATTTCAATGCCTATTTTTAGTGTCTTTATTTCATTTTGTTTTATTCATTATTGATTATTATATTGTTGGTTGTTATCATTATAATTATTTGTGCTTATGTCTTTACATAAACTTAACTCACGTAAAATTTAACTCTTATACTTAATTGAATAAAATATAAACGTAATTTATATATTTCAATGAATAAGTAGCTAAACCAAAACGGAAATTGTTTATGATTCAAACTAATACTAATGACACTGGTCTCATCTAAGTAATTATAACATTTGAACAAGTTTTATGACGTCGTAAATATTTTAGGGTGTGCGTCATGCTACCGGATATGCGTTGCGGTGCAGTGGATAACGGCTCAGAATGAGAAATCGGAGAGCCAAGTTCGAATTCCAATCGCATTCACTTACGCGCAAACACTCATGGGAAAGGTGTTAATCTGTCTTTTCTCCCTTAAGTTATGTGTTAAATAGCAGAACAGATTGTGTTCTGTAGCCTTGGTTGGCAACTAGTCTACCGCAGAAAGTAATGGAAACCTACTGCGGGAAAATCTTCTGCCCAGTAAGTGATGTTTCTTTCGAAACATGATCGCCCAAACGTGTATGGCACTTAACTGAAATCTTTTGTCAACCCACCGTAAAAAACTGTCTAATATTCAACACAGAACAAAGTCGTATTAGCTTTTTCTCTTCTAGAAGTACTTTGTTCGCCATTACAATGCTTACTATCTCTGACGTAACTTTAAATTATTTTTTAAATCTTCTCACCCCAAGAAGGCATTCTACTGCCACTGTTGCGCAGGGGCCAACATAGGGAAAAATGATGAGAAAGGTGGGGTTAGTTATGGGAAATGTCAGGAGGTGGGTAATAGACGGATGAGAATACCGAGGATAGGGGTGGAGTAGAGGGGGAAAAAGAGGTTGAGAGAATGGATGCGAGTTAATGAGATAGGAGATGTCTATTGAGCTTACATTTAAATTAATGGAGACTGTAGCTGTCGGGGAAGCAAGTATATGGAAGGGAATCCCACAGGCGGGGAGTGCGATAAAAGAAGCTGCTAGAGTAGAAATTGCGGTTACATTTTTTCGGTTTCACTCTAAAAGGGTGGGACCTAGTTGCTAATCTAGTAACACGTGTAAATTCATACCTAGGAGGCACCAGTGATCATTGGAGCAGAAACCGTGAAAGTATTTATAGAAGAGGCCCAGGGAAACCTCGTCACGCCGGTGAGATAGTGACTGCAGCCGAGCTGCCAAGTCGGTATCTATCACATTACAGATTCTACGTTGGATTCTGTGAAGAACCCCGAGGTAAACAGCAGGGGCAGATGTGGCAGCAGTATTCAATACACGGGTGAATGGTAATGTGTAGTAATCGTGTTATTAATTCGAGCCAATTCATTTTCTCTACTCACCTTCCAATTGCGATGTTTTCTTAACTAGGCAATGTACGTTAGCTAGTATTAATTCTTCTGTGTATGTACGAATAAAAAAGAAAAGTAAAAAGAATGTTATCTGTATATCAATAACTGGTTGTATTTGAAGCCAATGTTATTAGTGCTATCATATTCTACATGCCTGTTGTCCGTACTGAAGCAGAGAACGCAAAATTTGGTCGTATCGGTTATTTGTAATATTCATCTACGAGAAAGGACAAACGATGTGAGTAATCAATCATGTTGGTTCCGTACCTGTCTGTCTCAGGGACGAAGGAAGACGACGCGAGTTATTTGTAATATGTGTGTCTATCTAAGTAAGTAGTTCTACATGTAATCATATCAGTCGAGTATAGAAATTAGATTACGGAAGAAAATCCAAAGAGAATGAGAAAGTAAGAAAAAGTCTGCGATGAACAGTGAGAGAGGAGAAGAGGGAGTAGAAAGAGAAGTTTCGTAAGTAATAGAGGGGGAGATAAAAGAAAATACAGTGTGTGTGTGACAGGGAGAAAAAAGAAATATAGAACGAGTGTGAGAGAGAAAGAGAAGGTGTAGGTGAGATATAAATAAAGTAAAAACGTATGGCAAAGAAAGGGTCATGTAGAAAGAGAGACGGGGAGAGAGAGAATATAAGAAAATAACGCATCTGTTTATGAGAAAGTTAGAAATATATGTAGTTAATATTTGTTGGTGAGAGAGAGAGAGTGTGTGTGAGTGAGAGCGAGTGAAAGAGAGAATTGCGTGTGGGTGAAAGTAAAGAGAGTATGTAAGGAGAAAGAAAGAAAGAAAGAAAGAAAGAAAGAGAAAAGAAAAATGTCTACGTTTGTGACGGAGAGCCAAATAATTTTTTTTAATCATTTCACCCCAAGCAAAGCAGCCTCACTGCCAGTGGTGCGCAGGGGGTTACATAGGAGTACTAACAAGAAAGAGGGAATGGTTATAGGAGGTGTCAGGAAGTGGGTAAGAGAAGGATGAGAATACTGGTGGAGAGTGGAGTGGATGGAGAAAAGAGAATGATGGAAAGGTTACGAGTCGGAGAAATAGGAGATGACTGTTGACCTTACTTTTAAATTATTGGAGATTGTAGCTGTCGGGGAAGCAAGTATACGGAAGGGAATTCCACAGGCAGGATGTGCGAGAAAAGAAGCTAATAAAGTAGAAGTTCAGGTTATATTTTATTGGTTTCACTATAAAAGGGTGGGACTTAGTTGAATGGAGAGAAGACAAATGAATTAGGCACAAGGCATGGAAAAAGGGTAAAATGAGCAGAGATACTGGAAATGTTGAAATTGACCGTTGTAAAAGAAGAAAATCAGTGTGCACGGTTTAGAAAGAAGGCAGAGAAAAAAATCAGGATACTAGAGAAAATGAGAGTCAAAGAAAGAAAGAAAGAAAGAAAGGAGAGAGATATAAAGAAAGATTACGAGTAAAAAGGCTAAATAAAAGAGTGCACGTCTGAAAAAGAGAAAGAAAGAAAACTGCCCTTGTAAGAAAGTGTGCGAATGTATGCGAAAAAGAGAAAGAAAAACAAGCGTGTGTGTAAAGAAGAGAAAGTGAGAAACAAATTAAATGTATATAAGTATATGAGAGTACATGAAGAAAAAGAGAAAGGAAGAAAAAAAGAAAGCGTGCGTGTGAAAGAGAGATGATAAAAAGATAAATGAAAAAGAATAACAAAATAAAAGGACGAATGAAAGAAAAAAGAAGAAATGAATGAAAAAAGAATGAATGAAAAAGAATGAAGGAATTAAAAAAGAATGAATGAAAAAAGAAAGAATGACTGAAAAAATGAATTAAAAGAAAGAATGAATGAAAAAAGAAAGAAAGAAAGGACGAATGAATGAAAAAAAGAAATAAATAAAGAAAGGATGAATGAATGAATGAAAAAAAGAAAGAAAGAAAGGATGAATGAATGAATGAAAAAAGGAATAAATAAAGAAAGGATGAATGAATGAAAAAAAGAAAGAAAGAAAGGATGAATGAAGGAATACAGAAAGAAAGAAAAGATGAATGAATAATAAAAGAAAGAAAGAAAGGATGAATGAATGAATGAATGAAAAGAGAAAGAAATAAAGAAAGGATAAATGAATGAAAAAAGAAAGAAGGAAAGAAAGGATGAATGAATGAAAAAAGATAGAAAGAAAGAAAGGATGAATAAATGAAAAAAAGAAAGAAAGAAAGGATGAATGAATGAAAAAGAAAGAAAGAAAGGATGAATGAATTAAGAAAGAAAGAATGACTGAAAGGAAGAAAAAACTATAATCACCTGAAACAGACAAGTTAATGGGAGCAAGAAAGAAATCCCGTGTATGAAAAAGTGTAAAAAGTAAATGAATAAAGAAATGTGGGACATTTGGATGGAAAAGATAAAAAAACAAAAAGCGTAAGAGTGTGTGTGGGGGTGGGGGGGGGGGGAGAAAAATAAAAAGTGTATGTGCGTGTCACATAAACAGAAATAGCATATTTATTTTTGCGTGTGAGAGAGAGAGAGTGCAAGAGAAATAGAGAGAAAGAAGGAGAGAGAAAGATAGAAAGAGGGAGAGAGAAGGGGAGGAATTAAGAAAAGAAAAAAACGAGGGAAAATCTGAAAGAATGTGTAAGCGGGTGAAAAAAAGAAAAAGAAAAGTTTGTATGCATGCATGTGTAAAAGAAGAAAGAAAGAAAGAAAGGAAGGAAGAAGGCAAAGTAGATTAAAAAAGACCGAGAGTGAATGACGTTAAGAAAGCGAATATAGAAAGATTAGTAGAATAGAGTAAGAAAAAGAATCTTTCCATAATAAAATGACAGATTCAGTATAATCGAATATGAAAATAGTAGAACAAAGGAATCAGTATTCAGAGAAATGCGAATGGAAAAGTCTAAAAAACAAAACAAAACAAATCGAAATATTCCACACTGAAAGAAAAATTGCAAATAAATCAAAACAAGACCCTTCAGATCCCATCGCGGAGATGGTGAACCACAGAAAGAAAATGAAAAAAGAAAATAACTGTAGATAAACATGACAAAAATAAAAGAAGCATAAGTAGAAAAAAGCGCTTAAGAAAGAAGAAATATGAGGAGATGAAACCGAAGACAAAGAAAGAGAACTGGTAATGGAAAGAGACTAAGAAAATCCGAAAAACGAAACAGAGAGAAAAAAAAAAATCTGGATCGGTAAGAATTATAATGGTAAGCATTGATAGTGAATTACCAAGTGAGACAATACAGATAAATAATGACGTTATTGAAATGCTATGCATCGTTTTTTAAGCTTAAAATCTCGCTGGAAAATCGCAATTTGCAATAGTTTTAAATAATAGCATTTTTCATCAATTGTTCACGTAAAAAGAATATCTTATTCTTATATTATTATATACAGTGATTAGCAAAAATTCTCAATACCATCGACAGAAAACAAGATAGAATTTTTATATTCGTATAACATTTCCCTGTTTTAAAACAGCGTTTTCATAATGGAACTAGAATAGGAAAACAAAACAGAAAACGTATTATCTTTTCTATTTATTTGGTTTTGCCATGATAGTGTCTTTTGTAAATTACAATGAAAGCGTATAATGAATATTAGAATAGTTTGGTGAAACAGAAAGAAAAGAAATCGTGTTTAATTTCTGAATGACACGTGTAGCTGACAGTGAAAAATAGTGACTGTACAATAAAGACGTCCATATCTGGAAATAGATATTACTTTTTATTTCTCTCCTCTATTTATTCACTCTGTGGATATCTTTCACAATACAGAAACGAAATAAGGCAATTAAATTTATCCAACAATTTACATTTAATAATGATTATATATATACAAAATCAAAGTCACGTGCAAACGTTTACAAAAGAACACGCGTCCAAAATGGCAACAATTAATTCTAAAAAAGAATGCTTGCCAATGTAAAATAATGGACCTTCCAATTTCACAAGCTCCAGAAAGTGCTCAGAAACATCTTTGCCAAATATGTCACTATTTACACTACTTACATTCATTTGCGCACAAATACCCCTGCGAAAGTATCAATCCGTCTTTTCCCTCCAGTTATGGGTTAAATAACGGGACAGTTCTATAGCCTTTGCTGGCAACCAGTCTACTGCAGAAAGCAATGGCAAACTACAGCGAGATAATCTTCTGCCCAGTCAGTAATGTCTCTTTCGAAACATGATCGACCAAAGCGTGTATCACGTATTGCAATTAACTTATTGACTAACTGACATTGTGCGGACTGTTTACGTAATCTTTGTTGCCATATTCACGACGTTCCGACAGTTTTACGCTCGGCCCTTCTTCAGAATATTGGAATTTCGAACCGAACTCTTTATATCACTCATCACGATAGATTGTTCTTGTTCCACGAGCCATACCTCTTCCGGTTATCTTTGAACAATTTGACTGTAGCGATCGGGAAAGCACATTGTTTGGAGAGGCTTGCCACACCTTACTTGTGAGAATATCTATCTATCTATCTATCTATCTATCTATCTATCTATCTATCTATCTATCTATCTATCTATCTATCTATCTATCGCTATTTCCTGTTTACCAATGTCGTGTTCGGGGCTTTTGTAAATATTATCGTATTATCTACTATCCTGTACAGGAAAAGTTTAAAACGATCTTTCTATTCCTCTTCACTTGTGTGAATATTCTTACAATACAGACACACATAAATAGATGTAAATGTAAATTAATAAATATTAACAGTTAAAAATACTCTGACTAAATATTTTTTTCTAAATATATGTTCACAAGTGTTTCAAATTACTCTGATTTACCAAAAAGTAAAAAAAATATGAATAGCCCGATGATCAGATTTGCTTAATTGCCACAGGCCTAAATCTTCTTGTTATCAAAATAGACCAGTATGTTAAAAGAGAAACAAATTTGTCTTCAAGCAGAAAACCGTCGAGTGAGGATTTATTTGTTGTCACTGATTAACGTTCATTAGTCGAAAACAAATTTATTTTCTTATTTTGAATATGTTTTAAATTAGTAGCGTTGTATATTATCCCCAGTTCAGAAAAAATGTCAGATTAAAAAATATATCAATTTGAAAATGACTGTGTTTTCATTTCAAGTAAAAAAAAATTGAAACTAACAGCTATAGAGTCGAAAGATCGAAAAAACCGGAGTGCATTTCTTTAACTCAGTCTCCTCCTCTTTTTTTGATCAGAGGTTTATACTTTTGCTTCCTGTTTAAAATTGAGTTTCCGGTTTCCTTCTAAAATCTAATTTAACTCTATCCCTCTACTGCTTACGTTGCTGAATATTAATAATAATTTTTTTTTTCTATTTGAAATTATTAAATTTAAAATTCTTATGTAACTATTTCAACATCTAAGAGTTTTTTCTTTCTTCACACTTCTGGCTCTTTTCAAAGCAGTATGAAAGGGTTCAATTTGTTTCTTAGTCACTGTTAGTTTTGATTAATTTTTTTTTAAAGAGATATAGTTTGAATTAGTTCTTCTAGCGATCTAATTAAATCACCTTCCTGATGTTTTGGAAAGAAGTAGAGGCTTATCCCCTTTTTTCCTGTTTGAGATTGGCTTTCTGGCTCTTTCTAAAGGTTTCTCCTTCTCAATACCAGTAGCCCTCTGAGTCTTAGTGGCATTATCGCCATGCCTTGGGTTAATTGATTAATACACGTGTGTGTGTGTGTGTGTGTGTGTGTGTGTGTGTGTGTGTGTGTGCAAAACAAATGACAAGAAGCAAACTGTAAAGCCACTCTAGATGTTTCTCGCAAAAAAACTGAATTTTGACCAAGCCGTCCGCTACTGTTACCTCGCGAGATAAATGGATGTCGATTAGAGTGTGAGAAATATACTGAATTATATACATAACCAATCATATCTGATTTTATAACTTCATAGATATAAAAAAAAAAAGCGCCTTATAATAAGATAGAAGATCTGGGATTTGGTTTAAATTACTGGAAGTATTCATCTCTGTAGAATTTGCAGAATTTAGGAATTCATACGTTCAACTATCGCACGGTCCACACTCATCCGCGTCTTTTGAACAGATTTATCTTTTACAAAATTTACATTATTCAGACTATTGCCCTCATCTTTGTTGCCATTTGTACGATGATTCGGCCGTTGTACGTTCCGGCCTTCTTTCGGGTGCTAGGAATTTCGAACCGAACTCTTTATTACAATCACTGGAATATATGAACTCCATTCCTTGCGTAAAGCCTCGATTTGAAGTTACTTGTTCACCACTGTTGTAGCCTGATATTGAACACACAACTCTAAGAGTTAAGTCTATATCCACTGGGCAATGTGTGCATTTTGGGGACTTATAAACCTAAGATGAAAACAATAGTCTGAATAATGTAAATACTGTAAATGCTACCTCATCTCAGAAATATAGAGAAATACTAGGCTTATCTCTTGTTTTTTGTTTTTGTTTTTTTTTTTGGATTGGGTTTGGTGTTATTTCTAAAGTTTTCCCGTTTTCTGTCACTTACAGTAACCCCCTAAAGTCTCAGTGGTATTATCGCCTTGCTTGGGGTGAATCTAAATCTCACAAATTTTAACGAAGTATTAGGTTGCTAGTTAGGGCTTAACGCTTTGCTTTTCAGATTACTAATATCCTCATAAGTTCTACGCTAATAGTTTCTTCTCTCGGAATTCCCAGTTGTGAGACTCCTTTTCGATTTTTTACTTTCCTATAGACTGCACAATTCACTGATTAAATTAACGTCAGTCACACAACTGTGTTCTAAAAACTCGTTCTTTCGTTGTCCTTCTCTACACAGTAAAATTTTTGCAGCTTCTTTCACTACCAGTACTCTCCTGTGCATCTTAAGTGACGTTATCACCTTGATTGAGTCAAAATGATTTTTTTAAAAAGTAATTGAGATTTGCCTTATTAATTCGGTCTCCCGTGACATAATTGGTAAAGGCAAACCTTAGTATCTATCTCTGTCTTTTCATATTTATCTAAGTGTTTTCATAACTTTTATCTTTTACCTCTCTCATTCTCTCTTAAAATATTCTTATATATCTGTTGATTGTCATTAACATTGAAATGGTATATTCCCATTGCACGTTTTTTTTTAATTACTCCTTTCTTCTTTTGTGTGATTTATCCATTCTACAAACGTGAACTTCTTTGAAACAGCAATTAAGCTTAATATTAAGGTGTACCTAACATAGTTCTCAAACATTAATATTCCGGGGTTGATAAGAAAGTTCGACTTTCAAACCGTTGATAAAATCCACCATATTTTTCTGATTGTAAACTAAATATTGATTAAATACTTATGTTTGTCGGAGTTCTTTAATCTTTTCCATTTCTGAGTCGCTTGTTGACTTGCATTTTTATAACCTAAACGGATAACAGACCTTCTCTGACGCAGTTCTTTTTCTTTTTACTTTTAAATAACGTATTTTGAAAAACTTCTTTTCTATATGTTTGTTCAGTCTAGCATTTCCCTAAGTCCACATAGCTTGTAGCTAATCTCCTAATATATACCTGGTTATGTTTCTGACTCTTACATATCAGAGTATATATATATATATGTATATATATATATATATATATATATATATATATATATATATATATATATAGTATTCATTATAAATATGTCTGTGCATAAATCCATTTTTTACGTTCTCATAAAGATCTGTTCATGCCAGCCTGCTTTCATACTAGTCTGCTAAATACATACCTATTTAAACTCTTCCTCAGAGATCTAATCTAACCCTCCGAGTACTTCGTATTCTATCTATCTATCTATCTATCTATCTATCATAAAACATATTGATTTTAACATTTTCATAACATTTGTTTTTCAGTTTCTCTCTCTCTCTCTCTCTCTCGCTCTCTCCTCGCTCTCTCTCTCGCTCTCTCCTCGCTCTCTCTCCCTCTCCTCGCGCGCTCTCTCTCTCTCTCTCTCTCTCTCTCAGAATATACATTCATTTTAATATTTTCTTTATCTGTCTTTCTTTTGTTTACTTTTCATCTCTCTTGAAGGCGTGAAACTCGGGTTACGACTAGAACTATCGTTTCAAAGGATTTAACGTTGTCAAGAGTTTCTTGCTCGGTCTAGAAAATGTAGGCTCCGAGCCGTTTACTGTACTGAGTAGATGAGATTCAGTATTGATGTTGTTAATTGAGACTGTATTTGGATAAAATTATTAGGTTTTGGCAAGTTGGCCATTGGTTCGATGAACGTCTTTTGTTTTCCTTTAATATATATATATATATTTGTAAAAATTAATTGCAATAATGTTGTCCTAGGGGCTTTCACACTTTCTATGATAACTTATACGTCGTCTCTTGTTGTTGTTTTTATCTTCAGACCGCAGTTATTAAAAAGTTTTTTACTGATAGATCCAGTTTGTTTCTTCGCCTTAATGGCACGATTGACAGTTGAAAAGCTGACACCAACAATATCCGCAATCTCTCTGTAAGGCTTGCCAGTGTGTTCGTGCAGTGTTACAATTTTCTTACGCTTCCTTTAAGTTAGGTTAATCTTAGACAATGGCCGTAGCACAATTAATATACAGTCGACACAATAGTGTCTGATCGTGATAAAAATCTGATTCCATCACGATGACGCAATATTTTTCAAGGGCAAACACACTTTATCATACACCCCAGAAATAGATTCATACTGCTGCACACTACTGCAAATAACATAATCTCAGGAATAAAAAGAGAAATGGATTACACCCTTTAACTCCAGTGGGTCTTAAACTGACAGTATGGTAAAAGAAAGGATACTGAAGGAGTTGTTTCAATTAATTTGCACAAGAGTTTATATATATTTTTTTCTTCGTTCCTTATTCACTCGGATATATATATATATATATATATATATATATATATATATATATCCGAGTGAATAAGGAACGAAGAAAAAAATGTTTTTACAACGTCTAAAACATTAATTTAAAACTGCTCGATATATAATAGACAGAGTTGTGAATATTTATTATAAATTATATTTAGAACATGTACAATTTTTTTATACATATATATAAAAAAATTGTACATGTTCTAAAATATAATTTATAATATATATATATATATATATATATATATATATATATATATGGAGAGAGAGAGAGAGAGAGAGAGGGGGAGACAGAGAGAGAGAGTGATCTGAATAATGACATGCATACAATTATCCTAAATATATTCGAAAATGTATATTTTTAAACGTTTCATTTTCATCACGTTGCTATGAAAAATGATATGTATTATGTTTAATTAAGCTCAATTTTAATTGAAGACGTTCATTACAATAAAAACTAAAGGATTTCTAAAAAGATTTGATCACTTATTTGATGAGGATGGATACGTCAGCTAGTATATATATATATATATATATATATATATATATATATTGTGATTATTTGAAAGACGCAAAATGCATTCAAAATAATTACATGCTGATTGACATCTTATCAAACGGTATTAGTCTCTACCAAATTCCACTAAACACTACTTTCAGGAATCTCTTGTAATGATGAATCATTTTCGTTGTGTCTTTATGAGCAATTACGAACGAAATAATTATCGGAATTTAATTAATCTAATTAGTGTGCTCGTCTAAATTTTAAACTAATAACAAACTTTCTGGCCTGGCTGTTTATATAATGGTTGGTCGGGAATAAAATTTCTACAACGATTTCAAATATTGTTTACTGTTTTAATATTAATTTCTGCCACAGATGGGCGAAACAAAACAAAATTAATCAGCCCACGCAACACGATCGACATCTATTTTTAAATAAAATTTTAATTCAATTTATTCGTAAGAAGACTGACATAAGAGAGCGCGTTGTACTGCAGAGATAACATCGTTAATTTGAACGGAGAAAAATATGTGGTTTTAAGTGCAAATTTAGGTCATTATTTTGTTTTGTGAAAAAGTGAAGAAAAGAACAATCAAGCACACAACAGACAAGATAGTACACGTGTCAGATAAACGAATATGCTAAAAGAGTATGAGAGATAACTAAAAAGAGAGAGAGAAAGACAGACTGACAGACAGACCGACAGACAGACAGACAGACAGAGATGGGTGCATTTTTCTTTATATATATATATATATATATATATATATATATATAATCATATCACCCCGAGCAAGGCGATAACGCCACTGATGTGCAGGGGGCTACGTAAGAGTGAAAAGATTGGAAAAGAGAAAACCAGAGACCACATCCTAAACAGGGAACAAAGGATGAGCCTCTTCACCTGTTCAATAGACGTGGGTGGAGTGTGAACCAGGCGATAGTTTAGTCTATCTATTCCAATTGAAAAAAAAAAAAAGGGAAAGGAGTGAAAAGATTGGAAAAGAGAAAGCCGGAAACCACATCCTAAACAGTGAACAAGGGATGAGCCTCTTCACCTGTTCAATAGACATGGGTGGAGTGTGAACCGGGCGATAGCTTAGTCTATCTACTCCAATTGAAAAAAAATAAATAAATAAAAAAAGGAGTGAAAAAATTGGAAAAGAGAAAGCCGGAAACCACATCCTAAACGGGAAACAAGGGATGAGCCTCTTCATCTGTTCAATAGTCGTAGGTGGAGTGTGAACAGGGCGATAGTTTATTCTATCTACTCCAATTGAAAAAAAAAAGAGTGAAAAGATTGGAAAAGAGAAAACCGGAAACCGCATCCTAAACAGGAAACAAGGGATGAGCCTCTTCACCTGTTCAATAGACGAGAATAGGCCCATACTTCCGATTTACCATGAAATAACGTGTCTGCCTTAATTTTTCTTATATATATAGGCAGATTCTGTTTCAAAACTTGTGGATTATCGCTGCGGAATGACAAATAACCCTCCCAAATAATAAAAACCACATTGGCTGAAAACTTCAAACGCCACAGCTAAAATGGATAGTGTATGTAAATCGATGAAAAATAATGACATGATGGTGATGTTGACATCCCACACTACTTCAAACAACGGAACCCCTCATCAATTCTGGAAAAATAACAACAGTTAACAGACTAGAGAGATTTGTTTTTTTCCTGAGAGATTGTTTTAACACACAGATTTTATAAATTTCAAACGAAAGTAGCGTTAAGTAATAAAACGGATATTACTATTACAATGTGTCTGTATATGTATATGTGACACTTTTGAGATATAAAAGCACTTTTATTTTAATATATTTCATATATCTAATCTAATCTAAACTTATTTATAATTGGAACTTTGTCTGTGTGCGTGTATGTGTCTGTGTGTGTGTGTCCGTTACCTATAGACTCCGAAACGGCTCAACCGATTTTCTTGAAAATTTACACAGTTGTACTATAAGCGTCTGCAAGTGTTTTAGCTAGGTTTTCTGTCGAGGTACCCCCGATAAATATAGAAAATTGATAATCGAAAAAATCGGGTTATAGAAGGAGGGGTCCGATTTTAATCAAATTAAATACACTCATAGATAAAGACATAAGAAACGATATTCAGAAGTTTCAAGGTTTCAGTTCTTACAATAGTGCAGAAAATATGTTTGTGTATGTGTCTGTTTATCTGTCTGTATGTCCTTTATACAAATCCACAATTTTTATCCGATTCTCACTAAACTTCACACAAATATTCTTTAGGCTAAATCTGAGCTCCAGGACCATGGATTAGTTTTAAAGCTTTCCTTATACCCGAGCAACGCCGGGCTATACTGCTAGTACCTAATATTATTGTTGCAAAGAAAGAGTATTATTTTATTTTTAAATTAAAACTCCGATTTAAAACGTTATTATAATGAAATATTTAATTGTCAACATCAAATACACTATTAATTTATTTACTGCATCGGTTAAGTAAGAATCAAGGATAGGTGAAGAGAGAATGTTTTCAAAATTTTACAAGTCATTATAAACTAGATGAAAAATAAATTGGATGTTAGCCAATCAGTTAATAATAGCCCGGAAGACGTGTCCAGGTATAAAAGGCGAAAAGCCAGACAAAACCAATCCTTTCTCTCATAACATGATTTCTGCTGCGTCACATGATCATGACGTAATCAGCTTTTTACCGTGTATGAATCAGATTCGTTTACTTATATTTACCTGCACTGCTTACTTAAATTGGTCTGAATTAATTGTGTACCAACTACCATTTATCTATGTGCCTTGTTGTCTGTCGCCAGATTTGGCAAAGACATTAAAGACGTCTCGTTGATAAGTAGTGTCCAGAAAGAAAGTAGGGAAGAGAAATAAGAGGGTAGACGCAATTTAAATTGAGCTTGTAAGTAGAAGGTGTGTTTGAGTGGCAACGGAAAAGAGAAGAGGAGTACACTTTCGATTAATAATGTCTACATATACTAAGTAATTGTTATATAGATAGAATTTAATAGGTATAGCGTAGTTTGCCACAAGGCCATAAATGCATGGAGGTCTTGAATAAGCACTGTAAGGTTCGGAGAAACCGGATAAATATTTCTGCTCAATGACGATCCTAAGAAGAAATACGCAGTCATATGAGGATAGATATATATAATTATCACACACTGTGTGTTCCTTAACTTACTGTCTGTTCTGTTTATTAAAAAAATGAAATAAAATAAAATGAAAGTGTTCAACTGCTATGTAATATTAATCATTTTATATCGTTGGATATACCAATAGGTCGATATGGAATTTCTCAAATTGTATATGTCTGGATGTAATAAAAGGGCTGTTGGCTTTTTTATTTTTACTTTTTTACTTTGTTTTTCTATGATATGCGTTGTGATGCAGTGGATATCAGCTGGGAATAAAACATTGCGATACAGAGTTTGAATTCCAGTTGAATTCGTTGCATTCACTTACACAAATACACTTGAGAAAAGTATTAATCCTTATCTTCTACATGTTACATAGCTGAACAGATTGGAATATATATATATATATATATATATATATATATATACTAACAAAATCGCCAAGACCGACCGCGGTTTCGCACAACGGCTCGTCAGGGCAAAACTTTTTTGTTAGTGTGTTTGCTCTGCGTTACTGCCTTCTAGTTAAATACTTTTCGGTTGTGTGTATCGAGCACTTTTCTTTTCTGGTTGTTTGTTCCGTTAGAGGGTTTTTTTTTCTTTTTACTGGGAGGAACCGTATGTATTGTCGGTCCCACGCAGTTTTCTTTTTTTCCCCCTCTTTGCCCAAAGCTTTATAGCCGAGGGCAATAACGGATTTAGATTCTGCTGGTCATTCATAGTCTTAGAAAGTCCCTTCTATAAAATTTTGAGATTAGAATACACGCAGAGTCGGTTTAATAATAATTATTATTATTATTATTATTATTATTATATATATATATATATATATATTTAAAAATTGTGTTAATCAGACATAATAGCCTATTACGACAAACGTTAATTTTAGAGGGTACACTAAAAATAATAATTGTAACATATAAGAAATAATGTCAGATTAAACAATTAATTTAAGTATGTATGTATATTTCAGGTACCATATAAACATTACTCTTCAGAAATAAATTGAGTTCTTTCGGTGATTGTCATGTGTATACACGGCTTGAAATTACCCTGCTCTAGTTCCATGCGCCTATGGCTTAGTGGGTAGCGACTCCGACTGACAACAAATCGGGCGAGATTCGATCCAGGCCAGAAGCAAGTGGATGTGTCTAGCCACACTGAAGAGCTTTGATACAGCAAAACGGGCTTTTAGGTGGATGATTAATATATATATATTTGACTAATACACACACGCGCACACACACACACACACACACACACACACACACACACACACACACACACACATATATATATATTGATAGATATATAGATATATATATTAGTATAACGTGTAACAAGAGGGGTGTATTGATTAAATCAATAATTGTTTCATCAAGATGGTCTCCACATGGTCAAATTAGTCAAGAAACGTTTCGGTTATGAGAGGACTTTCTCTGATGGACATGGGATACACATGCTTAGTTTCGCTCGGAAAGCACTTTTTTTAGTGGGACATTTGATAATAACATTTTGTAAATTATCTAAAACCAAAACATATTGCAAGAATAATTGTGTTATGTTATAAAACTGAATGTCATATCTCCTCTGATTTACAATCACTTACTGAAAACACTTAAAATCTGCTTAGCACACATACAATTTTGTCTCCGAATTGGATTTCTACATTCTGTCTCAGAAACCCATTAAAACAAGCTTCGAGTTTTAGTTGCTAAATACTGATGTTTGATTGGTCCGTAAATGGAAGTGTTCTTGTCTACATCCGCACAGTCGGATCGGAAACTAACAAGAAAAATTGCTTCTTTCCTCACACATATATGTGAAATTATTTATCAGCGAATGAGAACCCTAGAAAATATACCCAGAGAATAAAACATGAGAAATGTAACAAACCTATGTGAAATTTAATTTCGCTATAAAAAACGCTGAAGAAAATTAAATTCAGCAGAAAAGCATACAGGCTGCTACTACGCACTGCGGTCTTAAGCCACCGACTGGCTATTCAGCAACACCCCTGCGTTACCTTCTAACCCACCGTCACGTCAAGTTTTTACTCCTTCTCGATCACACATTATCGGCAAGGAAGAAAGAAAAAAACCTTCAATGTCATGATTACTACTACGGAAGGAAACAGAGAACATCAGAGAGTTACCGATTCCTATTCCAAACTTCAAACATCACATATTTGTTCACTTTCCTCTTTTCTCAAAATTCCATCCCCTTCTCACTAAGGAAAATCGCCTTGGAAAACCACACATTCCCTTGTAAACATTACATACAATTACAAACGACTAGCCTAAAACAAATTCATACACATCTAGACACCAACCGGCTAGCTAAAAATGAAGGACAACCAAATTCGTAAACCACTCGTCTGCATTTATCAAATATACAAGATAAATTTAAATCTGCCTTTGTCATAAGTTTTCTTCCAAACATGCGCTTGTTTGTAAGACTTCTTACGAGTGACTATTGCATTAAAAAATGGCCTACTGTTTAACTCATGTATCGGGGCAGAAAATGGATTCGATTTTTCTAAGGTTATTTGTACCTGAGGGTATTTGCAAATGCAAAGTGCCCGACGGGAATTAGTAAACGGTGTTTTCTAATTCTAGTACACATCATCAGAACACGGACAAAGTTAGTCCAACTATTATTTAATATAAAAAAAGTGGACATTGTGTGTATTAGTGATAGCACAGGTCCTGAATGGAACTGGCAGATAAAAACGAACGCGGAGAGATTATATGTTATTGGGTTTCAAGACTCATCGTGTATTCAGTTAAGTGCCATGCGTGACACATGCTTGGACGATCATGTCTCGAAAGAGACATAACTGACTGGGCAGAAGATTTTCCCTCGGTAGTCTGCCATTGCTTTCTGCGGTAGACTGGTTGCAAGTCAAGACTATAGAACACAATCTGTCTTGTTATTTAACCCATAATTGAGGCAAGAGACGGAATTAATACCTTTCCCAAGAGTATTTGTGCGTAAGTGAATGCAAGGAATCTCAACTGGAATTCGAACTCGGCTCCCGATTTCTCGTTTCGAGCCGATAACCACTGCACCACAATACTGTAGCTTAAATTTGAGTATATAAATTCTTTACTTCCTTTAAGATTTAAGGAATTCTTGCAGTTTTCTTCGTATAAGAGAAAAAGAACCACGGTCAGATAGATAGATAGATAGATAGATAGATAGAAAGAAAAAGACTGAGATAGATAGATAGATAGATAGATAGATAGATAGATAGATAGATAGATAGAAGAGAGTGGAGATCGATTGATAGGGAGAGATGTTGATAGAGTGGCACAAAGATGTGTACACAATTGAAGATACCCTTTTACACGCACTCATGTTTTCGTCGCCTGCGGGTCGAATCAGTATCGCCTACACGTACACACACATCGACTGGAAAACAATGACCAGTGCCAGCAAAAACCCCGGCCCAGCAAATTCTCAAACACGAATCGTTTGCATTGAAATCTCTTTGATTCTCCTTCCCTCAAGCTCTTCCGCCCCAGTACTAGTATCTCGCGGGCAAACCTTCTTGTGTGTGAAGGGGTTTGATGTCGCTGAACAGAGTAGCTGACCGGAAAGGAACGTCCGTAAGGAAGAAAAGGAGGAAATGTTGAAGTAAGAAACCTTAGCATTCCGCGTACACGGGTCACTCGAAACGATGACTGTCCATCCCGCATTTGATAGCAATTCTGTGTCATTTATTAGTGAAAGTAGCTAAACGTCCAGCAACGCATATACTTTCTATTATTTGTGAAGTGGACTTGACCAGTCTTTATAGGTCTAAGCCCCGGTGACCGACTAGTGGTGGTCCATTCTTTGCTTCTGATGACGTTAACGTCATAGAGCGCTGTCTTCTCAACTGAGTAGAAGCCAGGCTTTTTAACCTCTTGAAGAATGGCCGACACTGAAAAAGGGTCAATGCTTTGGATGCCGTTGATATAAGAGAGATAAGATGCACTCAGCGGTATACAGATTTTATGAATATTAAAAAGTGAACATTTCCGGCGTAATTGGTAAATTAATGATGAAGTGAATAAAAATTCTGGGGTTTCCAGCAGGCGTTAGAATAACCATCTGGAGATAATAACAGGCTAAA